>JXCR01139346.1:8262-25282 GCA_002079205.1 Phalaenopsis hybrid cultivar
CGGCGTCGATGGCGCCGTCGGCGCCCTAGTGTAATTCTCCATATTTTGGTCCTTTCTGCTCTAAATTCGCTCCTTTTTGCATATTTTTGCTCCATTGACTTTAATTCATCATTCCTGCAACAAAACATCAAAAATATCTTTCTTTAAAGTGCAATATCATTAAAAAACAGTATAAAAGAGGTACGAAAATCTCAACATATTTTACTTTGGTCATATAACTCTGTTGTACAATATAAGCCCTAACTCGACTTAAGATTACAAGGTTGTCGTTTGTCACAACCTAAATCCTCATATCTTCCAGGATATTTGTGTAATCATTTCACACAAATATAAGCTAACAAATAAAATTGGCAGGATGAAACAACTAAATAATTTATCCTCAAAACTGAAGCCAAACAATAGGATAGACTGAGAAGTCACCGATTTTCTAATCCAGATTTATGACATCCCCTAGTTCTTCCTCCTTTGAATTCTACAATAAAATGTTCCAAATTTGAGCTATTCCCATTTCATATCTCGTTGTCCGATTTCGTTGAAAAATTCTATCATTTTGAAATTCTTGAAGATAATATTTCATGATTTTTATTGAGAGTTTTCTTAGGTGACTTTGGTTATCTAAGATGTAATTAACTATAGCGGCTTGCCCTTATAGGAAGCTTGTCTGAACCCAGCTTAAAATAAACCCAATTTAATTCTTCATATTAAATAGGAGAAATTGTCGGCAAATAAAATGGTTTCGCAGACCAAACGGATGTCATATATCTCTTAGTTTATTTTATCAAGTCTCACCCTCAAGTCTTGTGTTATCTTTCAGAATAGATACAGGATTTGAAGTATATTGCTCTTTCATTTAAACTATGAAAAATATGAGATCAATTTGATTTCATATTTCTCTAAAACTTATATATATATATATGAAAATTAAAAATGTCCTTCCAAAGCGGGCAACGAGATTTCAATTATAGCAACTGACAGCTTCCAACGAAGAACTCCAACCAAAATAGTGCCCACAGATATCATGTATTATAGAAACTTACCTTAAAAAATTGCATGTACCGTGGGGTCATTTACAATTTCATTTACAATTTTTGTCGGAGTTGCCCCGAATGTTGGATCCCTTGCTTAATGACCATAGCTGCTAGACTGATAAGTGATCTCAACCCAGCCGAGAAATACCTGCTAATTATTTCCGATGAATGTTAAAATCGCTCCAGCACTCCTCTGATCAATTTGTTTTGTGATAAAATGTACAGTGTTATTGCCAACACCTTTCTTATTATCATTCTTGAGGAGTCATGCAGCCCACGTTCTCTGTGTAGTTCGTTAAGTAGATCAAGAAATATTACTTTTGTCATCTGAAACATGTTAGTGAACCTTGTGGGGTGTCCTCGTAGTAGCTCACCTACCCATTTTTCACTAATATAACTCGATGTCATGGAGGGAGTTCGATCAACGTAGGAGTTATAGTATTCGTACAAGAGAATCATCACCGCCATAACTTTTTCTTTATTTATCAGTTATTGACGATCCATCGTGATAAATTCTCTACAAAGGAAATAAGTGCAAGTCAGAGAAAGTAAAAATGAATATATTAGTATTGAAAGTAGACTATAATGAGCAGAAAGCAAATTAACATCCACGTCACAAACGTCCAATGAAAAAAAGGAGATAAACAACTTATGTACATAAAGAAACATAACAAAAAAATATAGAGCGAATAAAAGCAACACATAATAACTACATAACATCATTGGTTCATAAAGAAACATAGATAATCAACTCGGAGATCGGGGTCCATCTGGATGAATATCTCTCTGCGTATCGGGTCGTCCAACAACTTTAATGACTTCATGTAGAATATCTTATTTGAATTAACTTCAGGGTACATATCAATAACTCGAATAAAGTCACGTGTAGTCTCGTGAAGTGCTGTCCTGACTTTTAAATGATTTTAGCAGTTCTTTCATTGAGCTTCTGATGAAAACTGCTCCTTCCTTTTTTTTTTCTCAAACCTAGGCCGCTTTAAATGGCTTATGGACTCCTGCTCCATCTAATTTGGGTTGGGTACTCCACTAGAATCACCTAACTGCTTCGTCCTCGACTCATCCAGAATGTATGTGAAGTTGTGCTCACTTGGGGTGAACGCATGAGTTCCTATTGCAACAAAACCATTAAACATATTGTCCAACTTCTCCCATAGAATCAGATCAATGGCACTGACTTTGAACTTCCTATCGATTGGAACTGCCTGCAACAAATGAATATTCTATTAGTTTAAGAGCCGTCGTAGTAAATATAGTAAGATGGGAAACATTCATCGAATAGGTTATAACCTATAATTTCTTTGCCCACCAAGCCTTAGAAGCATCTATTGTCCGCTTCATAGATTCCCAACAGAATCCTAGATCCCCTTCTCAATTCCTTTCATACATTCCAATCTTTCTTTAGTTGGTCCCATGATACACCTAAAATATATAGTATTTTTATACACAATTTTATACTTATTTTTGTGATATTACACTTTAATGAAATGTATTTGTGTATTTTTATTGCAGGTACAATCAAATGAATGAAAAACACTAAAATGAGTGAAAAATGGTTAAATTTGGAGCAAAAATAAAAAAAAGTGCAAAAATGAACTGGGGCGCCTAAGCGCGAGAGACTCCGCGCCTAAGCGCCAGGTACCCCATGCTTAAGTGCCAAAAGTAGTTACTTGATGAATTATTTAATTTGAGTGAATTTTTGAAGAGGTGTTTGAAGCAACCCTTGGTAAAAACGTGGGAAATAGTCCATGAACACGAAAATTCATTCAATTAGCTTATGATGAGACAACTTCTAGAAGATTCATTGAATGAAGACACCTTTTTTAAGAGACACCAAGACAACCCTTGAATTTTTATAAGAAAAGACTTAGATTTTGCAATAGAAGAGGCCAGTCATCTATCAAACTTTACAGCCCATCACCACCGCCACCGCCGCCGACCACCTTTATTTTATTTTATTTTATTTTATTTTGAGTGATAGTTTGTATTATGAGAGAAGGAGGAGAATTCAAAGGAGCCTCAAGACATTTGGTGGAGATAATTTGAGATAAGTGTTTATCTTTGTGTCTACACTTGGTTTTTATTTAGATTTATTGTTTGTATGCATGATTTCTACTTTTAAACTCATGTGTGGTTGTGTTTTCTTCATGAATTCTTAGTAGTTTTCTTTATCTTTTTCCTCAAAATGATAAGTGATTAAATATCTAACGGAAGTCGTGTGAAGTATTAGACTTCAACGTTGGAAGAAGTTGTGATGATTTGAAACATTGCACTTCATTGACTTCTTGATTTAGCCAATTAAGATGTTAATACCTGTTGTGAGAACATGTAAGATCCGAGATAGTATTGTCTCAATCACCAAATGGTTAGAATCACATATTGATTTCATGACTGAGAATGTTGTTCATGGGATTGAGTGCAAATAAATAGGGAAATAAACTGTTAAAAGGTGTAGAATTATAGGACTTTAAAGTGACGAACTAAGGCCCCCAAGTTGATTTATAGCTTTAGGTTTTGATACGAGATGTTAGCCTCCACCTGAGGGAACTCTAGAGTGAGAGCTAGTATCTTCCCTGCCTAGCCGATCTTTAAGACTACTCAAACTGTAGATTAATCAATGTTGTTTTAAGCATCTTTAGTAAGGGTAAAGAACATTGTTGCTCTTAATTGGCACAACACATTTAACATACTTCCACAACATTATTTTTATATTTATCACTGATTCACGATAAGGAAAAATATATTTTATTGTTATTGCATTCATCTTGCAAATATTTTAGTTAAATTAATTAGTTATTTACTTTATTTTCAATTGTCAAAAATTACACAAACAATCGAACTTTCATTCATATTTTAGCATCTTAAGTTTAAGTAAGAATATATTACTACGTAAAATTTTGTTATCTAAAATTAATCCTCCCTGTGGGATCAATATTTGAGACTTAATTAGAAAGTTTTATATTACTTGATTACGATATGTATACTTGCGTAGTATCCCATATTGAAATATTATAACTACATTCTTTTTTACTCATAGCGAAAGATTTACCTAGCTTTTGATTTGGATCAAGTTTTTGGCTTTGTTGCAAATTAAGAATAATTATTAAGGAAATTAACCATATAATCACATACACCGCATTTTACATCTATATATATAGAAAGTTCGCACCAAGTTTTTGGCGCATTTGCCGGGGAGGAAGAGAAATATAATAATAATTTTCAAAAATAATTTCAAAAGAAGGTTTTAGAAAGAAAAATTTTTACAATGTCTTATTTAAACTTTAAGATTTTTTTAAGGAATATTGTAGTGTCATTTTTATATAAAGTTTTTATTTTTTGCTTTATTTTATTTTATATGTTTTATAGTAATGTATGTGTAGTTCAAGTTCTTCAGGACATGTGTCTTACGATTCTGAATTAGAAAGAACAATTAAAAAAATTAAAAAATTAAAAATTACTGAAAATTTTCACGAAATGAGAAATCAAAATAATCAAAATGTTGAAAAGTTTAAACTTTTAAGAGATTATGCAAACCCTACGGTGGATGAACTTCATTGTAGTATTCAAAAACTCGTTGTAGTGGCTAATTCATTTGAGCATAAACCTACTAATATCCAAATGAAATCAAATAATCAGTTTGGGGGAGCACCAACTGAAGATCAAAATTTACATTTTGCCAATTTTTTAGAATTATGTGCTACATTTAAATATGATGGTGTATCAGATGATGCTGTAAGACTTAGATTGTATCCTTTCTCTCTGAGGGATAAGACTAAGATCTGGTTACATTTGTTATCACCTGGATCTATCAGAACTTGGAGTGATTTAGTGCAAAAATTTCTTGCTAAATATTTTTCACCATGAAAAACTGCAAAGCTTAAAAATGATATTGCATCTTTTTGTGAGTTTGAAGGGGAATCTATTTATGAAGCATGGAAATGATTTAAGGAACTCTTAAGAAAGTGTCTACACAATGTTATACCAGATTGGTTAATAATTCAAACTTTTTATAATGGATTAGCTGGATCTCTTAGATCAATCTATCGATGTCGTTGCTGGTGGTTCATTGATGTCAAAACCATTTAATGACGATTGTGTTTTAATTGAAGACATGACTACTAATAATTTTCAATGGCCTTCTGAAAGCGCAAATCTCAAGAAAGTAGTCAATATTGATGAAACTGATGCTTTTGTCATGCTAGCAAATCGAGTTGCTGCAATTTCAAAGAAGTTAAACCAATTTGGAATTAATTTTTCTCAACCAATTCCTATGATTAAAGAGAATTCATTAGGCCAAATGGTAGAATCTCAAGCATCATTAGAAACTTTGAATGCCATAAACAATAAGCAGTATAACCCATATTTAAATTATTATAAACCAGGTTGAAAGAACCATCCCAAATTTAACTGGAACAATGCTTCGAGTGGTAATAATCAACAATGGGGGAACAATAAAGTAAACACATTAAAAAACTGGAACAATCAAGGAAATAGTAATTATAGAACTGCTTATCCTTTAGGTTCTAACAGTAATCCACAATTTAAGGAGAATAAGTTATCTATAGAAGAAGTTGTGTTACAAATGAAAAATCTGTTACAAAGTCAAGGAGCTACAATTAGAAATATTGAGAATCAATTGGGACAAATAACAAATTCATTAACCAATAAATCCCAAGGAACACTTCCTAATAATACAAAAATAAATCAGAAAGATCAGAATAAAGAGCAAGTAAAAGTCGTTCAACTCAAAAGTGGAAGATAATTGGAAGGTAGAGTTCAAAAAGAGACTAAAGTAGTGAGAGACGAGATTGAAGAATCAAAAGAGGATGCTCTGAAATGTGTAAAGAGACCTATTTCTCCACTTAAAGTTGATTTGGAAAACCCACCACCTTCATTTCCTCAGAGGGTTCGACAACAAAGGTTGGATAAACAGTTTTAAAAACTCAGGAAAATTTTTAAGAAGCTTACAATTAATATTCCATTTGCTGAAGCTCTAATACAAATGCTAAGTTATGTGATGTTTATGAAGGATATTCTTAACATGAAAATAAAGTTTGAAGATAATGAGACTGTTGCACTTAGTAAGGAGTGCAGTTCTATAATTCAGAAAAAACTTCCTGAAAAGCTTAAAGATCCTGGTAGCTTTACAATTCTATGTAATAGAAGACAGATTTATGGAAAAGTTTTATGTGATTTAGGAGCAAGCATCAACCTTATGCCATTATCAATATTTATAAGTTTAAGATTAAGAGAAATAACCCCTACTACTGTAACTCTGCAGTTAGCTGATCGTTTAATAACTTATCCTAAAGGATTTATAGAGAATGTCATAGTGAAAGTGAATCAATTTATCTTTTCTGTAGATTTTATTGTGGTGGATATGGAGGAATATAATGAGATATCTATCATTTTGGGGAAACATTTCCTAACCATAGAAAGAACAATGATAGATGTGCACAAAGGAGAATTAACTATGATGATGAATGCTATAGAATGAATGTTATAAGATATTTAAGTGAATGTCATTCTAAAACAACTTATGAAGAAAAATCAGAGATGAAAAAGTTGAAACACGAGCAAGAAGAGGAATTAGATCAATATGAAGATTTATATAAGGATTTTTTAGCTTATTACCTTCCAAACTTCTTCCAACTTTCTTTTACGTAAGTACCTGATTCCTAAATACGAATTAATCCTACAATTCAAGCACACTAACACCACATATCAAACTCACAGACTTAACATAAACAAACTAACATAAACATCAGTTTGATACAAATCAACAAACGACAATCCTACATAATCAGATAAGCAGATATTAAAAAACAATCACACTAACTTACTAACATACAAACAAATTGACACCTACATAATAGAGTTTGACACTAAATCAAACAAACCTAAATATCATATTTTTAACACATAGCACCCACTACTCATAATCAATACCACAATTTCCCTCTACATGCACATTTATCGGCTGAGGAAATTCTTCTGCATGCTTATCTCTGATCCAATTGTTCTTTTGATGCATGCTTATTTTTGCTTCTAGAAAATTTGCAGTATGATTGATCCTGACTTTCTTCGATATAGAAGTAAAATGTGGTGTATGTGATTATAGTTTAGTTTTCTTAATAGTTATTCTTAATTTACAACAAAGCAAAAAATTTGATCCAAACAAAAAGCTAGGTAAGTTTTGTACTATGAAACAAATAAGAATACAATTATAATATTTAAATATGGGATACCTTGCAAGTATACATATCATTATCAAGTAATATAGGACTTTTTGATTAAGCCCCGAATATTAAACCCGCATGAAAAATATTCTTACTTAAACTTAAGATGCTAAGTAGGAAAGAAAATTTGATTCTTTTTTATAATTTTTGGATTTATGAAAATAAAGTAAGCAACTAATTAAATGTGTTGTGCCAAATAGAAACAATAATATTTTTTACCCTTACTAGAGATGCTACAAAGAACATTGACTAATATATAGTTTGAATAGTCTTGAAATTCAGTTAGGTAAGGATGATACTAGCTCTCACTCTAGAGTTCCCACTCCTCCCTCCACCTGAGGGCTAACATCTCATATCAAAACATAATATTAGAAATCAAATTGAGGGCTTTAGCCTGTCACCCTAAAATCCATTAATTCTACACCCTTGAAAAGTTTTTCCTTATTTATTTGCACTCAACCCCATGAACTACATTCTCATTCATGAAATAAATATGTGATTATAACCATTTATTGACTCAGACAACACCATCTTGGATCTTACGTGTTCTCACAACAAGTATTAACACCTTGATTGACTAAATCAAGAAGTAAATGAAGTGTAAGGTTTCAAATCATCATAACTTCTTCTAACATTGAAGTCTAATACTTCACACAAATTCCTTTAAATACTTTATTACTTATCATTTTAAGAAATAAATAAATAAAACTACTCATAATCCATAGAGAAAACACAACCACACATTAGTTTAAAAGTAGAAATCATGCACACAAACAATAAGTCTAAATTAAAACCATGTGTAGTCACAAAGATAAACACTTATCTCAAATTCTCTCCAACAAATGTTTTGAATTTCCTTTGAATTCTCTTCTTTCACTACAAAACTAACACTCAAAATAAAAAAAAGTGGCCGGCAGCGGCGACAATGGTTACTTGGATGAATGATGGCTCTAATGGCAGATGGCTGGCCTCTTCTCTTGATGATCCAAGTCTTCTTTAATAAAAATTCAAAAGGCTCCTTGGTGTCTCTTCAAAATTTTTCTCCATTCAATGAATTTTCTAGAAGTTCCTCCTTTCAAAAGCTAATTGAATGAATTTTCGTGTCTATGGGCTATTTCTCACGTTTTTACTAAGGGTTACTTTAAACTCCTCTTAAAAATTCATCTAAATTTAATGAATCATCAAATAAGTACTTACGGCACTTAAGCGCAGAGTAACTGGCCCTTAGGCACGAGCCTCTGACGCTTAGGAGCAAGTCCTCGGTAATTAGGCGCCCTAGTTCAATTTTTACACCTTCTTCATTTTTATTCTAAATTTAACCATTATTCACTTCTTTTAGCATTTTTCATCAAAGTGATTGTACCTGAAAGAAAAACACACAAAAATATTTCATTCAAGTGCAATATCTAAAAAATAAACATAAAATGTGTATAAAAATACTATATATTTTAGGTGTATCGAAGATCAAATTGAAGCTTAATTTGTTACTCCAGATGGTCAAATTGATCAGAGATGTTGCTAATTTTGGTCTGAATACTTACCAATTCCTCTTCAATCTTCTGATCTTTTCCCTCAATACCTTTAATGCTAACCGCAAGAAATCCATTTTAGTAAGTCTAGGTGTCTTTGTTGATGAATTTCTTTTTATCAAAAACTCTGTTGTTCTTGCTTTCCATAGTTCTTGATGTCATAGTCCCCAGGAGAGTTGATTCTTGCACTCTTATATTCCTCCTCCAAAATAAGCTCAAACGCCTAGATAATGAAGTCTTATGATCACTATGCAGGTTTATGGTGGTTTTAAAGGGAAAAAGTGGGTTCTAACTACAAAGGGGCAGTATATTGAAAGTTTTTTTGAACTGTGTCACCTAGGCGTCATATTTAGGCACTTAGGCATCGTTCCCTCTCTATATTGGCAATTAGGCGCAAGGTTTCAGGGTCTAGGCGCTAATGCTTAAATAAGCACCGCTTCACCTTAGGTTCCATTAATACATCCCAACCACATCTTGAATAATAAACTAGTGTTTATAGCCTCATCTTATCATGTAGATCTCAATATAATAACAATAAACAACAATCAATCCACACAGAAAGCTATGGTTTTCCTCCCACGAAGCCCTTGGTTTAACGTTGTCAGCCAGACATATACAATGTTTACTCTGGTTGACCCAACAACTGGACTTCACATATATAGACCAGTTTCCACTCATGTATGGTTTCATTATGTGTATGTTTACTTTATTTTTTTCAGTTTTCAGATATTTAATATCCACAACACCATATGGATAGACTTTTATTACAACAATTGATCCCGACCACCTGGGCCTAATTTTTTCAGGAAATAATTTTAATATAGTATTATATAACAAAACTTTTTATTCAGCCTAAAAATCTTTTGTCAAGATCTTTTGATCATGTCAAATTTTCATATTTTCCTTATAAAATTTTGCATTCTCATAAGATTCATTTCTAATTTCCTTGAGCTCATTTAATTACAATAATCGTTTCTCACGAGCAACTTTCAAATTATAATTAAATTTCTTTACAACCCAATAAGCTTTATGCTCTAATTCAACTAGCAAGTGATGACATTTTCAAATATAAGCCTATATGGTGACATTCTTATAAGAGTTTTATAAGTAGACCTATAGTCCCATAATGCATTATNAAAATAAAGAAAACTACTCATAATTCATAGAGAAAACACAATCACACATGAGTTTAAAAGTAGAAATCAGGCACACAAACAAGAAATCTAAATTAAAACCAAGTGTAGCACAAAGATAAACACTTATCTCAAATTCTCTCCAACAAATGTTTTGAATTTCCTTTGAATTCTCTTCTTTCACTCACAATACAAAACTAACACTCAAAATAAAAAAAAAGTGGCCGGCGGCGGCAATGGTTACTTGGATGAATGATGGCTCTAATGACAAATGGCTGGCCTCTTCTCTTAATGATCCAAGTCTTCTTTAATAAAAACTCAAAAGGTTCCTTGGTGTCTCTTCAAAATTTGTCTCCATTCAATGAATCTTCTAGAAGTTCCTCCTTTCAAAAGCTAATTGAATGAATTTTCGTATTTATGGGCTATTTCTCACGTTTTTACTAAGGGTTACTTCAAACTCCTCTTCAAACTTCATCTAAATTCAATGAATCATCAAATAAGTACTTTCGACGATTAAGCGCAGGGTAGCTAGCCCTTAGGCATGAGCCTCTGACGCTTAGGAGCAAGTCCTCGGCGCCCTAGTTCAATTTTTACACCTTCTTCATTTTTATTCTAAATTTAACCATTATTCACTCCTTTTAGCATTTTCCATCAAAGTGATTGTACCTAAAAGAAAAACACACAAATATCTTTCATTAAAATGCAATATCTAAAAAATACACATAAAATGTATATAAAAATACTATATATTTTAGGTGTATCGATGATCAAATTGAAGCTTAATTTGTTAGTCCAAATGGTCAAATTGATCAGAGATGTTGCAAATTTTGGTCTAAATACTTGCCAATTCCTCTTCAATTTTCTTTATCTTTTCCCTTAATACCTTCAATGCTAACCGCAAGAAATCCATTTTAGTAAGTCTGGGTGTCTTTGTTGATGAATTTCTTTCTATCAAAAACTTTGTTGTTCTTGCTTTCCATAGTTCTTGATGTCATAGTCTCCCGGAGAGTTGATTCTTGCACTCTTATATTCCTCCTCCAAAATAATCTCAAACGCTAGATAATGAAGTCTTATGATCACCATGCAGGTTTATGGTGGTTTTAAATGGAAAAAGTGGGTTCCAACTACAAAGGGGCAGTATATTGAAAGTTTTTTTTTTAACCATGGCACCTAGGCGTAGATTTAGGCACTTAGGCATCATTCCCTATCTATATTGGAAATTAGGCACAAGGTTTCACGGCCTAGGCGCTAATGCTCAAATAAGCACTGCTTCACCTTAGGTTCAATTAATACATCCCAACCTCATCTTGAATAATAAACTAGTGTTTATAGCATCATCTTATCATGTAGATCTCAATATAATAACAATAAACAATAATCAATCCACACAGAAAGCTATGGTTTTCCTCCCACGGAGCCCTTGGTTTAATGTTGTCAGCCAGACGTATACATTGTTTACTCTGGTTGACCCGACAACTGGACTTCACATATATAGACCAGTTTCCACTCATTTAAGGTTTCATTATGTGTATGTTTACTTTAATTTTTTTTTTAGTTTTCAGATATTTAATATCCACAACACCATATGGATAGACTTTTATTACAACAAATGATCCCAACCACCTAGGCTTAATTTTTTTGGGAAATAATTTCAATATAGTATTATATAACAAAACTTTTTATTTAAGCTAGAAATCTTTTTTAAGATCCTTTGATCATGTCAAATTTTCATCTTCTCCTTATAAATTTTTGCATTCTCATAAGATTCATTTCTAATTTCTTCGAGCTCATTTAATTACAATAATCATTTCTCACGAGCAACTTTCAAATTATAATTAAATTTCTTTACAACCCAATAAACTTTATGCTCTAATTCAACTAGCAAGTGATGAGCCTTTCCAAATATAAGCCTATATGGTGACATTCTTATAAGAGTTTTATAAGTAGACCTATAGTCCCATAATGCATTATCAAGTCTAGCAGACCAATCTTTTCTATAAGGGTTTACAATCTTTTCTATTATTCTTTTAATTTCAAGATTGGACACTTTAGCTACACCATTGGTCTAAGGATGATATGTTGTGACAATTAGAAGTTTAATTCCATATTTCTCAATTAATGTTTCAATTCTTTTATTCTTAAAATGACTTCCCCATCNTAGGGTTTACAATCTTTTATACTATTCTTTTAATTTCAAGATTGGACACTTTAGCTACACCATTGGTCTGAGGATGATATTTTGTGGCAATTAGAAGTTTAATTCCATATTTCTCAATTAATGTTTCAATTCTTTTATTCTTAAAATGACTTCCCCATCTATAATTATCACTTTTGGCATTCTGAATCTAGTAAAGATATTTTTCTTTAAAAATTTTGCAACACTCTGAGCATCACAAAGTGGTTTGGCAATTGCTTCAATCTATTTAGAAACATAATCCATAGCTATTAAAATATACATGCTTCCAAAAGATGGTATAAATGGTCCCATAAAATCCAAATCCCATACATCAACAATTTTAACTTCTAAAATAAAATTTAGGGGCATTTCATTCCTTTTAGAAATATTGCATACTCTCTCACATCTAACACATATTTTCACATAAATAATAACATACTTAAATAAAGTAGGCCAAAAAATCAAGATTATAAAATTTTAAATGAAGTTTTATCCACTCCAAAATGTCCCCCAAAATCATATTCATGACATTTTTGAATAATTTCTAGAGTTTCTTCGAATGGTACACATCTTCTAATCACTTGATCCTTACATTTCGTATATAAATAAGGGTTGTTCCAAAAGTAAAATTTTCCATCGTGAATGAACTTCTTCGTTTGGTGGTTTGTTAATTCGTAGGGTAAAAAATCACTAACTATACGGTTAACAATATCAGCATACTACGGAACACACCACTAAAAAATAATATATATTGTTCATTAGGAAAACTTTCATCTATCTTATCATAAAAAATACCATAATTTTTGTATTCAAGCCTTGATAAATGAGCAACAATTTGATTATCAGATCCCTTCCTATTCACCTCTTCAAAGTCGAATTTCTGCATCAGAAGGACCCATCTGTATAGTCTTAGTCTTGTACTCTTTTTCAGCATCAGATATCTTATAGCAGAATAATCACTATGCATAATACAATTAGCTCCAATTAGATAAGATCTAAATTTATCTTATGCATATACAATTTTTAATAACTCATTTTCAGTAGTAGTATAATTAATTTGAGCTTCATTAAGAGTTTTATTAACATAATTTATAACTTTAAATATCTTATCATATTTTGGTCCTGACACAATCTCAATAGCATAATCACTCACATCACACATTAATTCAAATGGTTTTTCTCAATCGTGTGAAATAATAATAGGTGAAGTGATTAATTTTTTCTTTAATGAATTGAAGACATATATGTATTCCTGATTAAAATCAAATATTGCATCTTTTTCAAAAAGATGGCATAAATGTTTGATAATTTTTTAAAAGACTTTAATATATTGTGTGTAAAACTCAGTATGTTCTCAAAAACTTCTAACTCCTCTAACTGTACTAGGAGGAGATAGTTTAACAATAACTTGTATTTTCGCTCGATCTACTTCCATGTCATTTTGTAGAAATTTTTTATCCCAGCAAAATTCATCATGCGACCATAAATTGTCATTTTTCCTAATTGAGAACTAAATTTGTTTCTTCACAATATTTTAAAACTCTCATTAAATGATTTAAGCAAGAATCAAAGGAAGTTCTAAAAACTGAAAAGTTGTCTATGAAAACTTCAATTCTTTTTCAATTAGATTACGTAAAATGGACATCATGCACCTTTAAAAAGTTGTTGGTGCAGTGCACAAAGCAAAATACATTCTTTTAAACGCAAGGACTTGTGAATGTTGTCTTTTATTGATACTCAGGAGCAATATGTATTTGGTGGTATTCTGAATATCCATCCAAAATGCAGAAATATCGATGCCCAACTAGCCTATTCAACATTTGGTCCAGAAATAGTAAAGAAAAATGATCTTTCCTTGTGGCAAGATTCAATTTTCTATAATCAATACAAATTTGTCACCCAGTGACTTGTCTTGTTGGAATTAATTCATTTCGTTCGTTAACAACTACCATCACTCCCTTTTCTTAAGAAAGCAGTAAATCAGACTAACCGAAGCACTATAAAAAAAAGGGTAGATGAGTCCAGAATCTAACAACTTTAAAATTTCCTTTTTTTAAAACTTATTTCATTATAGTGTTCAATCTTCTTTAAGGATCTGCTACAGGCTTGTGATTATATTCCATTAAAATTCGATGCATATAAATTGAAGGGTTGATACTTTTAATATCTGCTAACGTCCATCCAAAAGTTTTCTTATAATTTCTCAAAATTTTCTATAATTTTTCTTATTGATCTTCAATTAAGTCTGAGGATAATATAACAGGTAATGCTGATGAGTCCCCTAGAGAAAATATACTTTAAATGTGTAGGGAGTACCTTCATCTCAAGTTTAGAAAGTTATTTAATTAAAGGAATTAGGGGTTTACTATTCTCAGTAGTGTTTAAAATCTCAAAACTTTTTTGAACATACTTTGAATCTCCAGTCATTATCTCGATAGATTTATCATGGTAATCAGTATCATTTTTATACCCTGATTTTTGTTGTCTTGTTTTAACTTAAAAAATTTCTCGAAAATGGTTATTACTTAAATCATTGATAATCTCCATTCTATAACATTCACCCTCTCTTCCTTTAGCTGGATACTTCATAGATTTTAACACATTAAAAGAAACTTCCTGGTCATTAACTCTCATGGTTAGCTCTACTTTTTGTACATCTATCATAGCTTGTCCAGTAGCAGGAAAAGTCTCCATAAAGTGATTGGTATTTCTTTATCTTCTTCCAGATCTAAACTAATAAAATAAATAAGGAAGATAAATTTTATGTACCTTCACCAGTACATCTTCTATAACCCCCTTAGGATAAGTGGTTGATCGATCAACTAACTGAAGGGTTATAGTAGTGGGAGAAATCTCTCCAAAGCCTAACCTTCTAAATATTGGTAAGTGCATGAGGTTAATGCTAGCTCCTAAATCACATAAAGCTTGTCCACAAAATCTTTCTTTTATTGCACATGAAATATTAAAGCTATCAGGATCATTAAGTTTTTTAGGATGCTTTTTATGAATTATTGCACTACAATCTTCACTAAGTGCAACAATCTCATTATCCCTAAATTTTTTTTTCTTATTTAATATATCTTTCATAAACTTAACATAACTTGGCATTTTCTCCAGTGCTTCAGCAAAATAAATGTTAATTGTTAGCTTCTTAAATATCTTCAAAAACTTAGAAAATTGTTGATCCATCTTCTGCTGTCAAATTCTCAAAGGAAATGACAGTGCGATCTTTTTAAATTGATCTTAGTTGGAGAGATTGGTTTTTCTATATTTTCAGAAACATTTTCTTGATGTTTTTCAAATTTTCAAGGTTCCCTCTCAACTTCAATCTCTTTTTGCACTTTAGTATCCAATTCTCTATCACCTTTCAACTTAACTACTTTAACTTTCTCTTTCTTTATCTTTAGGAATAATTTAAATGTTACTAAGAAGTGTTCCCCGAGGCATATTCCTAAGTGAGTTAGCAAATTGTCGTAGTTGCTCCACAATATTTCTGATTGCAGTACTCTAACTTTAAAAATGATTCCCCATCTGTAACACCACTTCTTCTATAGATAACTTCTTCTCATTAATTTTTTTTGTTATTGGTAAAACCAGGAGGATATGAAGGTCTATAGTTAGACTACCCTAATTGTTCTAATTTTTCAATGGATTCGCTTGATTGTTCCCCCATTGTTGATTTCCACCACCATAATTATTATTTCAATTAAAGTTAGGGTGGTTTTTTCCAACATGTGTTATAGTACTTAGAATATGAGTTATTGGGTTTATTATTAATTGCATTTAAAGTCTCATAAGAAGGTAATTTAGAAACCATTATTTGTCCCAACCAGTTTTCCTCACTCACATGAGGTGTTTGAGGTAAGTTCATTCTGAATTGGTCTAACTTCCTAGATATTGCAACAACTTGAGATGCAAAAATTTAAATCACTTTAATATCATGAACACTGGCTACTTTCTTAGGATTTATCCTCTCAGATGACCATTGAAAGTTATTAGTAGTCATCTCATCTATTAATTTATATGCTTCATCAAATGATTTTGACATTAATGATCCTTCAGTAACAACATTAATAATAAATCTAAGAGATCTTACTAACCCATTATAAAATGTTTGAATAATCAACTAGTCTAGCAAAGCATGATGGGGACACTTCATAAGGAGTTATTTAAATTGTTCTCAAGCTTCGTATATTGACTCACCTTCATACTGAGTAAATGAGATAATATCATTTCTATACTTAGAAGTTTTTGAAGGTGGACAATACTTAGCTAGGAATTTCTGTGCTAAATCTTCTCAAGTTCTAATAGATTCAGGTGCTAATGAGTTTAACCACATCTTAGCTTTATCCATTAAAGAAAAAGAAAAAAAATATAAGTCTAACAATGTTGTTTGATACACTGTCGTGCTTAAATATAACACATAATTCTAGAAAACTAGCAGTGTGTAAGTTAGGATCCTCAAATGGACTTTCACAAAACTGATTGTTTTGACCAATTGGATTATAGTGGGTTTTAGTTCAAATGAGTTATCTGCTACAACAGAGGTTTTTATGCTCAAGTGAATTACATCTATTGTAGGGTTTGCGTAATCCCTTAATGGTCATTTCACGTAAAGATGTTATGTTCAAAATTTTGATTATCAATGTTACTATGTGATGTGTTCTCCATTTCTTATAAATTGAGAAGTTTTTTTTATTTTCGGATTTTTCTTATAGTTCGTTCTAACTCGTAATCATAAGTTACTAAACCTTCAGATCCTAAACTACACATACAAAATTAAAAGTACATAAAATAAAATTAAACAGAACACTCAAAATACTTAAATATAAAAATAATATATATATATATATATATATATATATATATATATATATATATGTGTGTGTGTGTGTGTGTG
>JXCR01139346.1:25489-74485 GCA_002079205.1 Phalaenopsis hybrid cultivar
ATATATATATATATATATATATATATTTAACACAAATAAGCATTTATATAGATAAAAAACACTACAATTTTCCTAAAATATATCTACAGTTAAAAAAAATCAAACAAGACAAGAATAAAAAAATAGAGGGAAAAATCATACCAACAAAAACTAAAAAAAGGAAATTCATCAAATAAACCACCAAACAAAGAGAAGAAGGATAATAAGCTAAAACTCAAAATTTACCTGTAGAAAAATATTAAAATTCATCATAGATTTTGAACATATAAAAATATATTTAAAATTAGTTGATATTTAATGAAGATTGGAATTCATCATAGCTCAAAAAACTAATCTCAACAACTAGTGAAGATTAAGGAAGAAATGTAAGCTTCTTAACAAAAATTAACCATCAGAAACAACATCTAACTATACATACACTATCATGAATATATTATATTCAAATTTTGTCTATTTGTGTCAAGTCATTCATCCATCTAAGCAACCTCATCTGAACAACACTTAACTTTGTCTTATACTTCTCTTTTAAGGGCCAACATTTTATGTCATAGAACATTGTAGGTCTCACCACCATCTTATAAAAAATTTCTTTAAGTCGAAGTGATATTTTTTTTTCACATAATAGGTCAGATGCATTCCTCTACTTCAACCAACCAACCTAAATTCTACTAATAACATCCCCATCTATATCATCATCACTTTGAAAAAGAAACCTGAGATATCTAAAATGCTCACAACTTTTAATGATCTGATCTCCCATAGTTACAACTCTTCCACTAGAGATACAACTACCAAAATTATATTTCATGTATTCAGTGCTAAATCTACTCAAACAAAAGCCTTTAAACTTTAATGTTGACCTTCATAATTTATGTTTTTTCTTATAAGCACTTTCTCTAGTCTTATCCACAAGAAGAATATCTGCAATCACCAAGGCACATCCTCCTTTAAATGACTAGTAAGAGAATCCATACTAATGGATACAAATTTATTTTAATTTATTATGATTTAGTAAATTTTGTAAATCTGAATTTACTAAATCTTGAATGAAAAATTGTCTCATAAAAAAGTTCTCTAAGTTTCTCGAATCCATTAAAACTGTTTGGGAAATTCTGAGTAAATCCACCGCGATCCCAATCACTCTAGCTATAAATCCCATAAATTCATCTATTCATGGGATTTATGATTCATATGATTTATGCCTAAAATCTGTGAAATATGAATTTATCAAATCCACACCTTCATCTTGTCTAAAATGACAATTTGACAAGATTTTGTTTAAATCTCACTCAAAATTTGTTACTAGACAACCACAGAAGCAGAAATGTATGGGCTTAAAAACAATCCCTAATGTAATCCAACTGATATAAGAAAATATTTGGTCAATTCTCCTTCTAGTTTCTAATCCCTGAACCCTAAATGTATTCTACCAAATAAATGAAAACAAAAAAGGAAATTCACAAACATTCCATTCAATACCTAAGCACTTACATATCTTACACCTAGGCATCATTTTTACACTGACCTACCATACATGTGAGCTGCAAGATGTGTGAGGCCGAGCGTCGATGAAAGAGAAGTAAAGCGGTGGTCGGTTGTCAGAATGGTGGAATCGCAATAGCTGGGGTCACCGAAACTGTGGAGTCGCTGGAAGAGGGAAGGATTAAGGCACTGAGGCAAAATCGAGAGGGGGGAAGATTAGGGAAAGACCAAGAGAAAAGTGATTTTGGTGATATAAGAGATTCATTATGATGGCTTATAAATGACTTTAAAGATGTCGGTAATTAACATTGTTACCCATAGAAATTCCTAGCGCTTATTAAAACAATTCATCAGTTAACACCCTACCAAATGGCGTGTTTATAAATAGTTAAAAAAATATGGCAATCGCTTAAAAGATTACTGTTGCTAAGCGATGACATGCCCTATAGTTATGTTGTCACAAATGACCCAGCTAGTAAACCGTCAGTATTTCATAAAAAAACAAAGATTTTTTTTCTCTGGATTAAATTTTGGCCGTAAATTTTAATGCTTTTTTCTATAGTGATTGGTTTGTCGTCCCCACAGAAACAAGGAACCAATATTGTCCACACTTTCTAGCTAGGATCTTTTGATCCAACAGGTGAAACCCTAACCTAACCAAGCCAATTCATTCATCTAGACCTAACAAACCTATCTATATGGCTAGATACACTTGAAATAATTTTTTTCTTCAAAATGGATGAAAAACAAGGAAACTTTATGAGTTTCTGATTGATGCTTATCCCAAGAGATTTGTCCTCGATGGGGTGGGTTGAGATTGATTGTTGTGTGTCCACCAAACTCCTCCAAGTGTAAATTAGAGGTTGTGATGGCATTTTCTTTGAATTGGATCAAGTGGTGGCTTGACTTAGTTTATGATAGGGTTCAGGTTAGTATTAGGGGGTTTTAGATGTCTTGGGTTAACCTAGGTGGTCCTAGGAATGCATGGGTAGGTTTAGATTAACAATAGGGGAGTTCGATTGGTCTTGGCTATTTTGGGTCATGGGCATGGTTATGGGCTCATTGGTCACATGGGGGGTTGGCTTGGATGTGATGGGTCGTGAGATTTAACTTAGTCTTGGCTTATCTATGGCTTAGCATGGCTTGCTTTTGGCTTGGATAATATTTGAGTGGCTTCATGTGTTGTGAGTTTAATTTTTATTGGGCTTAGACATTAGTCTTTTAATTAAACTTAGGGTTTTAGGTTTGTGTAAAATCTTGATTAATTTTGGATGTCCAATGTCTTGTTTTAAAGTTGGTGGTTTGGAGATTTTCATTAATTTTAATATATTAGTTGATTTTATTAATTTTGTTTAATTTATTTTTCATAATTTTAATGATTTTAGGATTTTAATTTATTTTTTGTCACTTTGATTTTTTGTGTTTAGCTTTAATTTTGTATATGTTTGAAATTGATTATTTTTAGATTTTATAATTTTCTTAAAATTTGAATGCATTTTGATTTTNGAGGGTGAAAGTTGTTTTGAAATTGATTTGATGGTTAATTTGAATGGATTTTGATGGATTTGGGTTTAGACNTTGAAGTTGATTTGGTAATCAATTTGGATGGATTTGGGTTTAGACTTAAATTAAACCCTTATGGGTCATATTTGAGTCTAACTTGAGTTAGCTTTGGGCTAAGCTCAAATTGATTGTTGTGTTTGGTCAAAAATGACCTTANAATGCTTCCAAAAGATGGTATAAATGGTCCCATGAAATCTAAACCCCATACATCAACAATCTTAACTTCTAAAATAAAATTTAGGGGCATTTCATTCCTTTTAGAAATATTGCATAGTATCTGATATCTATCACATGTTTTAAAATTAATAATAACATACTTAAATAAACTAGGCAAAAAAAATCACGATTATTAAATTTTAAATGAAGTTTTATCCAATCCAAAATGTCCCCCAAAATCATATTCATTACATTTTAAAATAATTTCTAGAGTTTCTTCAAATGGTACACATCTTCTAATCACTTGATCCTTACATTTCCTATATAAATAAGGATTGTTCCAAAAGTAAAATTTTGCATCGTGAATGAACTTCTTCGTTTGGTGGTTTGTTAATTCGTAGGGTAAAATACCACTAACTATATAGTTAACATTATCAGCATACTACGAAACACACCACTAAGAAATAATATATATTGTTCATTTGGAAAACTTTCATCTATCTTATCATAAAAAATACCATAATTTCTGTGTTCAAGAGATAAATGAGCAACAATTTGATTTTCAGATCCCTTCCTATTCACCTCTTCAAAGTCGAATTTCTGCATCAGAAGGACCCATCTGATTAGTCTTGGTCTTGTATTCTTTTTCAACATCAGATATCTTATAGTAGAATAATCACTATGCATAATACATTTAGCTCTAATTAGATAAGATCTAAATTTATCTTATGCATATACAATTTTTAATAACTCAATTTCAGTAGTTGTATAATTAATTTGAGCTTCATTAAGAGTTTTATTGGCATAATTTATAACTTTAAATATCTTATCGTATTTTTGCCCTAACACAATCTCTATAGCATAATCACTCGCATCACACATTAATTCAAATGGTTTTTCCCAATCGTGTGAAATAATAATAGGTGAAGTGATTAATTTTTTCTTTAATAAATTGAGGCATATAGGTATTCCTGATTAAAATCAAATATTGCATCTTTTTCCAAAAGATGGCATAAAGGTTTGATAATTTTTGAAAAGACTTTAATATATTGTGTCTAAAACTCAGTATGTTCTCGAAAACTTCTAACTCCTCTAACTGTACTAGGATGAGATAGTTTAACAATAACTTGTATTTTTGCTCGATCTACTTCCATGTCATTTTGTAGAAATTTTATATCCCAACAAAATTCATCATGCGACCATAAATTGACATTTTTCCGAATTGAGAAATGAATTTGTTTCTTCACAATGTTTTAAAAGTCTCATTAAATGATCTAAGCAAGAATCAAAGGAAGTTCTAAAAACTGAAAAGTTGTCTATGAAAACTTCACTTCCTTTTTCAATTAGATTACGTAAAATGGACATCATGCATCTTTAAAAAGTTGCTGGTGCAGTGCACAAAGCAAAAGACATTCTCTTAAAAGCAAAAGTCCAATAGGGACTTGTGAATGTTGTCTTTTATTGATACTCAGGAGCAATATGTATTTGGTGGTATTATGAATATCCATCCAAAATGCAGAAATATTGATGCCCAACTAGCTTATTTAACATTTGGTCCAGAAATAGTAGAGAAAAATGATCTTTCCTTGTGGCAAGATTCAATTTTCTATAATCAATTCAGACTTGTCACCTAGTGACTTGTCTTGTTGGAATTAATTCATTTTATTTGTTAACAACTACCATCACTCCCCTTTCTTAAGAACGCAGTGAATCAGACTAAACCAAGCACTATAAAAAAAGGGTAGATGAGTCCAGAATCTAATCACTTTAAAATTTCCTTTTTTTAAAACTTGTTTCATTATAGTGTTCAATCTTCTTTGAGGATCTGCTACAGGCTTGTGATTATATTCCATTAAAATTCAATGCATATAAATTGAAGGGTTGATACTTTTAATATCTGCTAACGTCCATCCAAAAGTTTTCTTATAATTTCTCAAAATTTTCTATAATTTTTCTTCTTGATCTTCAGTTAAGTCTGAGGATAATATAACAGGTAATGCTGATGAGTTCCCTAGAAAAAATATACTTTAAATGTGTAGGGAGTACCTTCATCTCAAGTTTAGAAGGTTATTTAATTAAAGGAATAAGAGGTTTACTATTCTCAGTAGTGTTTAAAATCTCAAAACTTTTTTGAACATACTTTGAATCTCTAGTCATTATCTCGATAGATTTATCATGGTAACCAGTATCATTTTTATACCCTGGTTTTGCTTGTCTTGTTTTAACTTCAAAAATTTCTCAAAAATGGTTATTGCTTAAATCATCGATAATCTCCATTTTATAACATTCACCCTCTCTTCCTTTAGCTGGATACTTCATAGATTTTAACACATTAAAAGTAACTTCCTGGTCATTAACTCTCATGGTTAGCTCTACTTTTTGTACATCTATCATAGCTTGTCCAGTAGCAAGGAAAGATCTCCCTAAAATGATTGGTATTTCTTTATCTTCTTCCAAATCTAAACTAATAAAATCCATAGGGAAAGATAAATTTTATCTACCTTCACTAGTACATCTTCTATAACCCCCTTAGGATAAGTGATTGATCGATCAACTAACTGAAGGGTTATAGTAGTGGGAGAAATCTCTCCAAAGCCTAACCTTCTAAATATTGGTAAGTGCATGAGGTTAATGCTAGCTCCTAAATCACATAAAGCTTGTCAACAAAATCTTTCTTTTATTACACATGAAATATTAAAGCTATCAGGATCTTTCAATTTTTTAGGATGCTTTTTTTGAATTATTGCACTGCAATCTTCACTAAGTGCAACAATCTCATAATCCCTAAATTTCCTTTTCTTATTTAATATATCTTTCATAAACTTAACATAGCTTGGCATTTTCTCTAGTGCTTCAGCAAAATAAATGTTAATTGTTAGCTTCTTAAATATCTTTGGAAACTTAGAGAATTGTTGATCCATCTTCTGCTGTCAAATTCTCAAAGGAAATGACAGTGCGATCTTTTTAAATTGATCATAATTGGAGAGATTGGTTTTTCTATATTCTCAGAAACATTTTCTTGATGTTTTTCAATTTTTCATGGTTCCCTCTCAACTTCAATCTCTTTTTGCACTTTAGTATCCAATTCTCTATCCCCTTTCAACTTAACTACTTTAACTTTTTCTTTTTTTGTCTTTAGGAATAATTTAAATGTTACTAAGAAGTGTTCCCTGAGGCATATTCCTAAGTGAGTTAGCAAATTGTCGTAGTTGCTCCACAATATTTCTGATTGCAGTACTCTAACTTTAAAAATGATTCCCCATCTGTAACACCACTTCTTCTATAGATAACTTCTTCTCATTAATTTTTTTTGTTATTGGTAAAACCAGGAGGATATGAAGGTCTATAGTTAGACTACCCTAATTGTTCTAATTTTTCAATGGATTCGCTTGATTGTTCCCNATGTAACACCACTTCTTCTATAGATAACTTCTTCTCATTAGTTTTTTTTTATCGGTAAAACCAAGAGGATATGAAGGTCTATAGTTAGACTACCCTAATTGTTCTAATTTTTCAATGGATTCGCTTGATTGTTCCCCCATTGTTGATTTCCACCACCATAATTATTATTTCAATTAAAGTTAGGGTAGTTTTTTTGAACATGTGTTATAGTACTTAGAATATGAGCTATTGGGTTTATTATTAATTGCATTTAAAGTCTCATAAGAAGGTAATTTAGAAAGCATTATTTGTCCCAACCAGTTTTCCTCACTCACATGAGGTGTTTGAGGTAATTTCATTCTGAATTGGTCTAACTTCCTAGATATCGCAACAACTTGAGATGCAAAAATTTAAATCACTTTAGTATCATGAACACTAGCTACTTTCTTAGGATTTACCCTCTCAGATGACCATTGAAAGTTATTAGTAGTCATCTCATCTATTAATTTATATGCTTCATCAAATGATTTTGACATTAATGATCCTTCAGTAACAACATTAATAATAAATCTAAGAGATCTTACTAACCCATTATAAAATGTTTGAATAATCAACTAGTCTAGCAAAACATGATGGGGACACTTCATAAGGATTTATTTAAATTGTTCTCAAGCTTCGTATATTGACTCACATTCCTACTGAGTAAATGAGATAATATCATTTCTATACTTATAAGTTTTTGAAGGTGGACAATACTTAGCTAGGAATTTCTGTGCTAAATCTTCCCAAGTTCTAATAGATTCATGTGCTAATGAGTTTAATCACATCTTAGCTTTATCCATTAAGGAAAAGGAAAAAAAAATATAAGTCTAACAATGTTGTTTGATACACTGTCGTGCTTAAATATAACACATAATTCTAGAAAACTAGCAGTGTGTAAGTTAGGATCCTCAAATGGACTTTCACAAAATTGATTGTTTTGACCATTTGTATTATAGTGGGTTTTAGTTCAAATGAGTTATCTGCTACAACAGAGGTTTGTATGCTCAAGTGAATTGCATCTATTGTAGGGTTTGCGTGATCCCTTAATGGTCATTCCACGTAAAGATGTTATGTTCAAAATTTTGATTATCAATGTTACTATGTGACGTGTTCTCCATTTCTTGTAAATTGAGAAGTTCTTTTTATTTTCGGATTTTTCTTATACTTCGTTCTAACTCATAATCATAAGTTACTAAACCTTCAGATCCTGAACTACACATACAAAAGTAAAAGTACATAAAATAAAATTAAACAAAACACTCAAAATACTTAAATATAAAAATTATATATATATTTTTAACACAAATAAGCATTTATATAGATAAACAACACTACAATTTTCCTAAAATATATCTACAGTTAAAAAAAAATCAAACAAGACAAGCACAAAAAATAGAGAGAAAAATCATACCAACAAAAACTAAAAAAAAAAATCACCAAATAAACCACCAAACAAAGAGAAGAAGGATAATAAGCTAAAACTCAAAATTTATTTGTATAAAAATATTAAAATTCATCCTAGATTTTGAACATATAAAAATATATTTAAAACTGATTGATATTTAATGAAGATTGGAATTCATCATAGCTAAAAAAACTAATCTCAACAACTAGTGAAGATCAAGGAAGAAATGTAAGCTTCTTAACAAAAATTAACCATCAGAAACAACATCTAGCTATACAAACACTATCATGAATATATTATATTCAAATTTTGTCTATTGGTGTCAAGTCATTCATCCATCTAAGAAATCTCATCTCAACAACACTTAACTTTGTCTTATACTTCTCTTTTAAGGTCCAACATTTTATGCCATAAAACATTGTAGGTCTCACCACCATCTTATAAAAAATTCCTTTAAGTCGAAGCGATATTTTTTTCACATAATAGTTCATATGCATTCCTCTACTTCAACCAACCGACCTAAATTCTACTAATAACATCCCCATCTATATCATCATCACTTTGAAAAAGAAACTTGAGATATCTAAAATGTTCACAACTTTTAATGATCTGATCTCCCATAGTTACAACTCTACCACTAGAGATACAACTACCAAAATTATATTTCATGTATTCAGTGTTATATCTACTCAAACAAAGGCCTTTAAACTTTAATGTTGACCTTCAAAATTTATGTTTTTCTTATAAGCACTTGCTCTAGTCTTATCCACAAGAAGAATATCTGCCTACACCAAGGCACATTCTCCTTTAAATGACTAGTAAGAGAATCCATACTAATGGATACATATTTATTTTAATTTATTAGGATTTAGTAAATTTTGTGAATCTGAATTTACTAAATCTTGAATGAAAAATTGTCTCATAAAAAAGTTCTCTAAGTTTCTCGAATCCATTAAAACTGTTTGGGAAATTCTGAGTAAATCCACCGCGATCCCAATCACTCTAGCTATAAATCCCATAAATTCATCTATTCATGGGATTTATGATTCATATGGTTTATGTCTAAAATCTGTGAAATATGAATTTATCAAATCCACACCTTCATCTTGTCCAAAATGACAATTTGACAAGATTTTGTTTAAATCTCACTCAAAATTTGTTACTAGACAACCACCGAAGCAGAAATGTATGGGCTTAAAAATAATCCCTAATGTAATCCAACTGTTATAAGAAAATATTTGGTCAATTCTCCTTCTAGTTTCTAATCCCTCAACCCTAAATGTATTCTACCAAATAAATGAAAACGAAAAAGGAAATTCACAAACAATCCATTCAATACATAAGCACTTACCTATCTTACACCTAGACATCATTTTTACATTAACCTACCATACATGTGAGCTGCAAGATGTGTGAGGCCGAACGTCGATGAAAGAGAAGGAAAGCGGTGGTCAGTTGTCAGAATGGTGGAATCGCAATATATGTGGTCACCGAAGCTGTGGAGTCGCTGGAAGAGGGAAGGATTAAGGCACTGAGGCAAAATCGAGAGGGGGGGGGATTAGGGAAAGACCAAGAGAAAAGTGATTTTGGTGATATAAGAGATTCATTATGATGGCTTATAAATGACTTTAAAGATGTCGGTAATTAACANTTATGATGGCTTATAAATGACTTTTAAGATGTTGGTAATTAACATTGTTACCCATAGAAATTCCTATCGCTTATTAAAACAATTCATCAGTTAACACCCTACCAAATGACGTGTTTATAAATAGTTAAAAAAATAAGGCAATCGCTTAAAAGATTACTGTTGCTAAGTGATGACATGACCTATAGTGATGTTGTCACAAATGACCCAGCTAGTAAACCGTCAGTATTTCATAAAAAAACAAAGATTTTTTTTTCTTTGCAGTAAATTTTGGCCGTCAATTTTAATGCTTTTTTCTATAGTGATTGGTTTGTTGTCCCCACAGAAACAAGGAACCAAGACTGTCCACACTTTCTAGCTAGGATCTTTTGATCCAACAGGTGAAACCCTAACCTAAACAAGCCAATACATTCATCTAGATCTAACAAACCTATCTATATGGCTAGATACACTTGAAATAATTTTTTTCTTCAAAATGGACGAAAAACATGGAAGCTTTATGAGTTTCTGACTTATGCTTATCCCAAGAGATTTGTCCTCAATGGGGTGGGTTGAGATTGATTGTTGTGTGTCCACCAAACTCCTCCAAGTGTAAATTAGAGGTTGTGATGACATTTTCTTTGAATTGGATCAAGTGGTGGCTTGACTTAGTTTATGATAGGGTTCGGGTTAGTATTAGTGGGTTTTAGATGTCTTGGGTTGACCTAGGTAGTCGTAGGAATGCATGGGTAGGTTTAGATTAACATTAGGGGAGTTCGGTTGGTCTTGGCTATTTTGGGTCATGGGCATGGTTATGGGCTCATTGGTCACATGGGGGGTTAGCTTGGATGTGATGGGCCATGAGATTTAACTTAGTCTTGGCTTATCTACAGCTTAGCATGGCTTGCTCTTGGCTTGGATAAGATTTGAGTGGCTTCATGTGTCGTGAGTTTAATTTTTATTGGGCTTAGACTTTAGTCTTTTAATTAAACTTAGGGCTTTAGGTTTGTGTAAAATGTTGATTAATTTTGGATGTCAATGTTTTGTTTTAAAGTTGGTGGTTTGGTGATTTTCATTAATTTTAATCTATTAGTTGATTTTATTAATTTTGTTTAATTTTATTTTTCATAATTTTAATGATTTTAGGATTTTGATTTATTTTTTGTCACTTTTGATTTTTTGTGTTTAGCTTTAGTTTTTGTATATGTTTGAAATTGATTATTTTTAGATTTTATAATTTTCTTAAAATTTGAATGCATTTTGATTTTNGGTCACTTTGATTTTTTGTGTTTAGCTTTAATTTTGTATATGTTTGAAATTTATTATTTTAAGATTTTTTAATTTTCTTAAAATTTGAATGCAATTTGATTTTCTTACTTTGATTTTAATTTTTGTGATTAGGTGTATTTTGATCTTATTCAATTTTGATTTTTTTAATTCTTATTTAATTTGGTAGCTATAATTTATGGGCATGATTTCATCAAATTTTACTTTTGGGTTATTTGAAAGATTTTAATGAGTTTGGTCTTAATACTAAATTCAATTNAAATTTTGTGATTAGGTGTATTTTGATCTTATTCAATTTTGATTTTTTAAATTCTTATTTAATTTGGTAGCTATAATTTATGGGCATGATTTCATCAAATTTTACTTTTGGATTATTTGAAAGATTTTAATGAGTTTGGTCTTAATACTGAATTCAATTATATTGATAATTGGTTAAAATTTAATTTTATTGATTTTAGTTGAATTTGATTTTAATGATTTTGGTTGAANAAATTCAATTATATTGATAAATGGTTAAAATTTAATTTTTTTGATTTTAGTTGAAATTGATTTTAATGATTTTGGTTGAAACTAAATTTTTTTTGACTTATTTAATTATATTAATTTTGGTTGGCTTAATTATATTGATTTTGTTAAAATTGATTTTAGNGAATTCAGTTATATTGATAATTGGTTAAAATTTAATTTTATTGATTTTAGTTGAATTTGATTTTAATGATTTTGGTTGAAACTAAACTTTTTTGACTTATTTAATTATATTAATTTTGGTTGGCTTAATTATATTGATTTTGTTAAAATTGATTTTAGTTAATTAAATTTTTGTTGAAATTGATTATGTTGATATTTGAATTTGACTTTAGTTTGATTTATGGGTGAATTTTAATTTTGTTTAAGTTTTTAATTTATGATTGAATTTTGGTAAATTTTAACATTATTAATTTTAATTTTGAGTAAATTTGAGAATTTTGATGATTTTTTTTTACTTCCATTTTTGTTGATTTTAATTGTTTAGTTTTAATTTGTGATTAAAATTTAAAATTTCTATTTTTTATTAATTTTATTTTTCACTTTGGTAATTTTGTAAGTGATAAACACTATCTTAGGTCAAGGTGAACCTCATACCAGATGAGCTCTCAATGAACCAATGAAAGTGTTATCTAAGGGTTTGTGAAGAAAAAAGCGCAAAGTGAAAGATTAAAAGAGGAACTAAGACTGTAGGTTTAAAGGGCCACTTAAAACATTTTCAATCATATAGGAACTCAAATCAGGTCACAAATGACTTGACTCTACCAACTCAACCAAGGCTAAGAGTTTAGAGTCAAGCATATTAAACCATAATGAATGAAGTTATGTTTGAAGTTCTAGCTTGGTGTTTGTTTTTTCACCAGTCCCCTAGAAGAGCCATTAGGAAAACTAATAATATTATATCCAAAGTTCTAGAGAAAGAGGATATGATAGGATATTCCTCATACAAAAATGAGGTCAACACTATTATCCCTCCTCCTTTCACTCTTGAAAACCTTAGTAATCTTTAAATCTATTCTCTTCTGATCTGTTTGTGTGGGTTTGAGCCTTTGCCTCATTGATTTCACATGGATCACTCTTCTTTTTCCCCCTTTCCCTTCTTCTAACATTTATATTATTATTCTTGAATCAAAGCTCAACTAAAAAATCCTAGTTTCTTCTCAGATTCCTAATCCCACTAATTTCTCCTTCTCTTTCATTCCTCTTTTAGGTGAGAAGATCTTTTTTTTAAATGAAGAGATTAAAGAAGGTTTGAGACAGTGGAATTTAGCTTTCGTGGGCTACGAATTGGGTTAAAGATCCTTCTATGGTAATTTTTTTTGCAAGCTATTCCCAAGATACAAAAAATTCGAGATAATATCAATCTTATTTTACGGTATGGTTATTTTTTTCTTTCAAGTTTAGCAGTGTTGAAGATTATGAAATGATTTTTATGAGGAGCCTTGGTACAATAACATGAGACCTTTTATCTTTAAAAAATGGGTTCTTCTCATTAAAACTTATTTATCTTCTTTTTAACTTTATGATCCTTTCACCTTTTCTCACTATAGGCTTTTTCATTATGAAGGTAGGGTAAAAAATTTCAACTTAGTTGATAGTGGATGAATTTGAATTAATTCAAAATTTTCTGTCGTTTCTATAAGGTATTATTCATTCATACTCAATTAATTCATGGCACAATTAGCTACTCACGTGGGCTTCATTTTTAGCTCTTTTTGAAGCGTTTATTTTATGCAGCATTACAGGGATAATGACATCTCCAATGTTGCTGTTAAGCATAAGTTATTTCCATTTTCTCTAAGAGACAAGGCTAAGACATAACTTAACTCATTAGCATGGGAACTATAATCACTTAGAATGACTTGGCCTAGAAATTTTAGCTAAATATTTTCACCTTATAAAATTATCAAGCTTAGGAATGACACTATCTCTTTCACTCAGATGAATAATTAGCCAATTTATGATGCATCTAAGTTTACTCTTCCCTTCAATTATAAAATAAATAAAATTAATAATCATCCTATATTTAACAATTTTTTTTTATTTTAATTATTATATTTAAATTACATTAATATATCTAAATTAATATCAAGTTCATAAAAGCTAAAATCTGAAATATAATTTTGTTTTATTTCTAATTTTAGCGATTCATATAATTCTCAAATTAATTTAGAAATCGAACCATTTGATGAATCATAATACTTTCCATTGTTGCTGATAATGAAAATGGTAATCAAATAATATATTGGTTGTAGAAACAAAAGTTACTATTTTTTTGGGGTGAATTACTGTATTTTGTCAATGTAAATTTATTGTTAAAATAAGAATAAAAAAAAACACTGTAATAAGAAAATTTGCTTCGCATTTTATATTTCTTATAAGAAATCTATCAAAATATATCACACTCATGCAAGCCACATTTATTTTGTAATAAATGGACTTACATAGTTAATGTCTAAACTTCAATTTTTTACATGAGTTTAAAATATGTAAACATAAATGAATTTGATAGTATGTATGTAAATGCCTCCAATCATTTACATACATTCATACATTCATACGTTCATACATTCATACATTCATACATTCATACATTCATACATTCTGATACATATTTACATATCTAGCATCCAAACCAAGAAAATGCGGTTGGTCTCCACCGTAATAATAATAATTGTGACANGTTTTGAGTAAATTTGAGAATTTTGATGATTTTTTTTACTTCAAATTTTGCTGATTTTAATTATTTAATTTTAATTTGTGATTAGATTTTAAAGTTTCTACTTTTTATTAATTTTATTTTTCACTTTGGCAATTTTTTAAGTGATAAACACTATCTTAGGTCAAGGTGAGCCTCATACCAGATGAGCTCTCAATGAACCAATGAAAGTGTTATCTAAGGGTTTGTGAAGAAAAAAGCGCAAAGTGAGAGATCAAAAGAGGAGCTAAGACTGTAGGTTTAAAGGGCCACTTAAACATTTTCAATCATTTAGGAACTCAACTCAGATCACAAATGACTTGACTCTAACCAACTCAACCAAGGCTAAGAGTTTAGAGTCAAGCATATTAAATCATAATGAATGAAGTTATGTTTGAAGTTCTAGCTTGGTGTTTGTTTTTTCACCAGTCCTCTAGAAGAGCCATTAGGGAAACTAATAATGTTATATCCTAAGTTCTAGAGAAAGAGGATATGATAGGATATTCCTCATACAAAAATGTGGTCAACACTATTATCCCTCCTCCTTTCGCTCTTGAAAACCTTAGTAATCTTTAAATCTATTCTCTTCTGATCTGTTTGTGTGGGTTTGAGCCTTTGCCTCATTGATTTCACATGGATCTCTCTTCTTTTTCCACCTTTCCCTTCTTCTAACATTTATCTTATTAGTCTTGAATCAAAGCTCAACTAAAAAATCCTAGTTTCTTCTCAGATTCCTAATCCCACTAATTTCTCCTTCTCTTCATTCCTCTTTTAGGAGAGAAGATCTTTTTTTTAAATGAAGAGATTGAAGAAGGTTTGAGACAATGGAATTTAGCTTTCGTGGGCTACGAATTGGGTTAAAGACCCTTCTATGGTAATTTTTTTGCAAGCTATTCCTAAGATACAAAAAATTTGAGATAATATCAATCTTATTTTACGGTATGGTTTTTTTTTTCTTTCAAGTTTAACAGTGTTGAAGATTATGAAATGATTTTTATGGGGAGCCTTGGTACAATAACGTGAGACCTTTTATCTTTAAAAAATGGGTTCTTCTCATTAAAACTAATTTGTCTTCTTTTTAACTTTATGATCCTTTCACCTTTTCTCACTACAGGCTTTTTCATTATGAAGGTAGTGTAAAAAATTTCAACTTAGTTGATAGTGGATGAATTTGAATTAATTCAAAATTTTCTGTCATTTCTATAAGGTATTATTCATTCATAATCAATTAATTCATGGTACAATTAACTACTCTTGTGGGCTTCATTTTTAGCTCTTTTTGAAGCCTTTATTTTATGCAGAATCACAGGGATAATGACATCTCCAATGTTGCTGTTAGACATAAGTTACTTCCATTTTCTCTAATAGACAAGACTAAGACATAACTTAACTCATTAGCATGGGGACCATAATCACTTAAAATGACTTGGCCTAGAAATTTTAGCTAAATATTTTCACCTTATAAAATTATCAAGCTTAGGAATGACACTACCTCTTTCACTCAGAACAATAATGATGCATCTAATTTTACTCTTCCCTTCAATCATAAAATAAATAAAATTAATAATCATCCTATATTCAACAATTTTTTTTTGTTGATTTTAATTATTACATTTAAATTACATTAATATATCTAAATTAAAATCAAGTTCATAAAAGCTAAAATCTGAAATATAATTTTGTTTTATTTCTAATTTTTGTGATTCATATAATTCTCAAATTAATTTAGAAATTGAACCATTTGAAGAATCATAATACTTTCCAATGTTGCTNCAATTTTTTTGATTCATATAATTCTCAAATTAATTTAGAAATTGAACCATTTGAAGAATCATAATACTTTCCAATGTTGCTGATAATGAAAATGGTAATCAAATAATATATTGGTTGTAGAAACAAAAGGTAATATTTTTTTGGGGCGAATTACTGTATTTTGTCAATGTGAATTTATTGTTAAAATAAGAATAAAAAAAACACCGTAATAAGAAAATTTGCTTCGCATTTTATATTTCTTATATGAAATCTATCAAAATATATCGTTTATTTTGTAATAATAATAAAGAAGACTTTAGATATATGCACTCAATTTCTATCGACTTACATATTTAATGTCTAAAGTTCAATTTTTACATGAGTTTAAAATATGTAAACATAAATGAATTTGATAGTATGTATGTNAGGCGAGTTACTGTATTTTGTCAATGTGAATTTATTGTTAAAATAAGAATAAGAAAACACCGAAATAAGAAAATTTGCTTCGCATTTTATATTTCTTATAAGAAATCTATCGAAATATATCGTTTATTTTGTAATAATAATAAAGAAGTCTTTAGATACATGCACTCAATTTCTATGGACTTACATAGTTAATGTCTAAAGTTCAATTTTTACATGAGTTTAAAATATGTAAACATAAATGAATTTGATAGTATGTATGTAAATGCCTCCAATCATTTACATACATTCATACATTCCGATGCATATTTACATATCTAGCATCCAAACCAAGAAAATGCGGTTGGTCTCCACCGTAATAATAATAATGGTGACAGCAACGTTCCTTAAATTCATGGTTGGCCTTAAGCTATATATATACTCCGGCTGAATGGAGGCAATTCAGCAATCAGTACTGTTGATTCCCATCCAAGGGCAGAAGAGGCGGTCACAGAAACCTCCGTCTTGCACTGTCGAACTTTTTTTTTTTGCAGCATCTTCTGTCCTCCTGGGAAACCCAGCAGAAACCAGAGTTTGGCCTCCACACGAACAAAAACCCCACCTTTTCTTTCCTCTTCTTCTTGCTCATTTCCACCTCGCTCTCATCGCCGATCCGATCAGGTTTAGGCATAGGGTTATGATATTTGTTTCTGATTTGGAGGAGGTTTTCAGTAGCTATATATGCTTCCCAGTAAGAGAACCTGCGGAGCTGTGATAGAAAAAGACGGTGCCGTGAGAGAAGGAGTGCCGAAGAAGCCAAAGGGAGAGGGTTGCGTGATCTCATCATCGTCTGCTGAGGTGGCAACGGAGAACAACCACAGGCCACCGAAAGCGATGGACTTTTCGGCGGCGAACGGGAAGATGCAAGTAGAGATAGATGAAGATCTGCACAGCCGGCAGCTCGCTGTCTACGGTAGGGAGACCATGAGGCGGCTCTTTGCCTCGAACGTTTTGGTCTCTGGTCTCCAAGGCCTGGGCGTGGAGACAGGTGATTTGGAAAAAAAACAAAAACCTCAATAATCTAGCTTCATCGGATCTTGTTACTTGAGAATTATAACTCTTTTCTACTCCCATGCATGAATCATCACTGGAATTAGTTCTTTTTTTTATTTTTGGTGGCGGGACTTCATGTTATAGCGAGGTTATGCGGTATTGAGATTCATACTCTTGGTGTTGTAAACTATATCTTCTACAATGCAGTATTTGCTGACTTTTGTTTAGAGTGTGGCTGCTACGGGATTTCTGTCCGCCACGTTATACGCTATAGGGAAGGTGTTTTGCTATGTGATACTCTGCTCGAAATGGAATAGTTGGAGGGAATTTTATTATTATTTTGGAAGATATACAGTTTGAACAAATGGGGACTTTTAAGCCATTTTCTCGTATGTGGAAAGTTTCGGCGCCATGCTGCTTTTCAACAACCATCTCGGAAAATTGTAGATAACAGGGCTAATTGATATTTTACTCGATGGCTAAAGTGAGCAACAATAAACCTTGAATTGTAGTTCCAGCATAGGCGAGCTATTATTGTTTATTTCTTCTATTTCTAGCCCTGTTCCTGCTGCTGTTGTTGCAAATTCTATTTGGGGAAACATGCACTCTTTAATTTGTCATATTCAATAGCCTCTTCTTTCCAATTTAATGTACTGTTTCCTTTATTTTTGGTCATGCATGACTTACTGCTGTTTTTTTTTCTTCTTGTAGCAAAAAACCTTGTCCTTGCTGGTGTTAAATCCATCACTTTGCATGATGAAGGCAATGTGGAATTATGGGATTTATCCAGCAATTTCTATTTTTCAGAAGATGATGTTGGGATGAATCGAGCCACAGCCTGCGTTCAAAAACTGCAAGAGCTGAATAATGCTGTTATAATATCTGCTTTAACTGGTGTTTTGTCAAAGGAACAGCTTTCAGATTTTCAGGTCTGTTCTATAGCAATATGTTAACTGCTATTACATGTACTTGTTGTTTTGCACGTGCTTCAATGCACTATTGATTGGTCAATCATTTTATTTTAATGTTTCTATTGTGAAAAAAAAATAATCACATATTTAGTAATTTCCAAGGTGGGCCTCTTTAAATTCCAAACTGAAATATATCTATTTTTTAATATGATGATAGACATTATTTATATGGAGAAGATACTTTGGTAACATATTGTATTGTCAAGAATGCTATTACAATTAACCAACATGTTACAAATTTTTTTTACATGGAATTTTTCATGGTCATTGTAACCATTGTAGAATTTATATTGTGTAGTAATCGGTGCACACTGAAGTCACACTAAAGTCATTCACGAATGGCATGCATCCAATTTTGATTAACTTTATATGAGACGGCCTTTTCTGTTCTAGTGCGTATGAAAGGCTTGATATGAAGAAAATGCATATTAGTCTGACTGTTGTACTGATCTTTCTTAAAATAAACTAATATTTTTAAGTGTCACATTTATCCAAGATCATTTTAAAGATACATACCATGATTTTATATAGTGGACAAAGACATTTGTTTTTTTCCCAATCTAAGCGGAATATTTTGTCATCATGCTTTTATTAACTCCTAAAATCTATTATTTTTCAGGTTCGTGGTCTTTTGAAGGTTATAAAATAATCAACAACACCAGAAATTTTGCATGAAAAATTTATGAAGCTTCAATTCTTGTCTCTTTACAAGTTTGAAAGTCACACCATGTAGTTTATCTCAAATTCATGCGTGTAAATTACTCAAGTTTGTAGATTGTCTAATTTTGGGATGATAGAATATATATATATATATATATATATATATCCTTTTTGTCATCATCCATGGTGTTTTCTATATCACTATATTTGTAACGCTTTATTTGTCAATTTGCTCATTTGATTTTTACTTGTTTTAAGAGTTTTCGATTTTTCTTAAATTATTGATACTCTTGTAACATTATCTAGTGTCAAATTAGTATCATTACATAAACAAACCTTTATTTTGTATTGTAATTACTATCGTATGCATATTGGATAAAGGGAAGGAGATTGTTTATGTCAAAGCGCTTTCTCACTCATGATGTGCTAATAATGTCTGCTTAGGAGTTTTGTTAGACATTATGGCCCCACTTTGCGTCGCCTGAATGCCTAAACCAACACTTGGTTCACCTTTAACAACATTGACTTCTACAAGTTTTTTTTTGAACTTTTGAAATATTTTTTTATGGAATCATTTAAGCACCAATACCATCGAATTACACTATCATTACATCCTACAACCCTTTTAAACTGTTATTTATTTAAATTTCTTTACTAAAGATTTTAATAGGAATTATATTTATTTAGACAAATCGACAAATCACAAATTTCAATCATCCTTGTTATTAGTTTTATTCTAATTATTTGAGGTGAACTTCATGATGTGCCAAGTAATACTATATCCAAGCTGAATGTTAACTGATATACCAACTTCAATGTTGTAAATGACAAAAGTCACTCGATTGAATGCACAAACGAAGTGAGGTCTTAACACCTCGTACTTCTTAGGCATGCACCATTACTAATTCCTTGCATTTATGTGCCAAGTAGTGATATGAGTGATTTGATTGGAGAGGTGAACACTAATGCCTCAAAGGTTTATGAGAAGAAATAATGTAAGATGATGGTAAAAGAGTATCATGATTTGAAGAAATGAGGATTTGTATCGGGAGACATTTTCATATCAAACACAGTTGCAAGAGCTTCAAGTTCTAGAATAGTGCTTTTTAAGAAGAAGAGAATGGTTGATGAAAGGATTTCGAATCTAGTGATGTAGAAGATAGCATAATGATGAAGATAATAAGTAGTAATGCAGAATATATTAGCCTTAGACTATGTATGCTAGCTATATATGCTATAAATGTTATTTTGAGGATAGGGAATCTGTAAGTTAATCTGTTTTAGAAACAACAATAATTTGGGAATTGACAAAGATAATCTCCAATTAAAGCTCTGAATATCACTGCACTCATTGTAATGCTTACTGTTTGCATTTTTTCATAGGTATGAACTTTCATATTTTCATCATTGTAAAGGTGCTTTTGATAGTATATGAAATCACGATTGTTCAGGTTCTTCTCTTTTTTATGTCCGATCAATTGATTGCATGTTACATTAGAGGATCCATGAGAAATCTATGACATTGTGTTTATGTTTCTGCAAGTCTGCATCTTGGTTCATATGAAAGTCATCCAAATTTATTTGATTGCACACAGCTGCAAAAAATCATTGAAAATGCCGGGAATGTTTTTTTTTCCCAGCTATGAATCCTTGATGTGTAAACAAGGCAAAAAATATAGTAGAAGGTAGCATTTCTAGGTAGTTGTAGTAGTTAATTTCTTAGTTTGCGATAAATAATTCATAAGCCGCGTGAATCTGAGAAGACTAAACATCTAGTTCACTAACATATTGACAAAAATGATTTATTCATCCAAAATGGTTTTGATTTTACGTATTCTCCATAATTAAAACTTAAGTATGGTAATTTAATAGAAGTGGGCTTTAAGAATTTCTGCTGGTCATGCAATACTTAAGTATGCTATCTATGCCCGCATAATCTTCATTGTATATTTTTTTAATTTAATTGGCTATTTTACTTTGGATGGTTCAAAATTTCTAAAATTGACGATTTTACTTATGTTTGCTTCAAGTCTTACTAGATTAATTAATGTTTCTTTTTCTTTTATTTTACTTATATTTATGCTTGAAGCAATTTAAAGCGAACAATGCATTAATAGTTTGATTAGGATGTCTCTAATTTTGTATAAAAAACTATTGTTGCCTGTTGGAAAGGTTGTTTTTGAAAGAAGTTGTTGAAGTAGTTTCTATTATTTTTGCCGTTTCATTTATGAGAGATTTGTTTATAAATTAAAAAGTGATTTGTTATTTTCTTAAATTTTTGTGTGGCTAGCTTACATGATCACATGACTTGAATGCTTTGCCTTTATAATATTTTTTGCTTATATAGTTCAGATTGATTTGTGTTAAAATATATGTTAACATATTCTTAGGATATTGAGAGAATGTTGAGTAAAATTAAATGAAAATGAAGAATTTTTATACCATAGATTACAATCAGAAGGCGTACTAGCTATTGTTATTAAGTGATATTCACCTATATTTTTGGCCACACACAAATCAAATTGTCTACTAAACCTCAGAAGTAGAGTGCATCAATTTTTTTTCCATGCATACATTGACAATGATAGAGCTACCGCTCTATATGAAATATTTTTGAGAGGGAATGCAACCACTTACCTTGAAAATGAAGGCTAGATATAGAGAAGAAGACGTTGCTTATGTTATTATCATCTTCCTTTCTTGTCTAAAAGAGCTTTTCCTCTTGCTCTCCTAAACTACAAGAACTTCTCCCTCATCCCCTTCTCAATTAAGAGTTAAAAGGGTCTTTTTATATAATGGTCGGAAGTGGTGGATAGCAGGCCTGAATTTGTTAAATAGATGATGATAGATATCATAATGCAAATGTTAGGTAGAGGATGGAAAGCCATTAATTTATAAAGAGGTAGGTAGAAAACATTAATTGGAAAATTGTACAAATTTTGTAGGAAATTTCTTCTTCATTTTTAACAATCTTCCACTTGGAGATAAAATTTTTATTGTACCTCTTTAGTGGTTGCCATCATAATACCTTAGTACGATACCTCCATAAAAAGATGAGTCGGGCAATTGAATGGAAGGGAGAGGAGGCAAGGAGTGGTTAGAAGCCGAAGAGTTGACTTCGCCCTTTAAATTAACTCTTGAGACGAGAGCTCTCTAGCGTGCAATCAGAGAACAGAGGAAGGAAGAAAAGGTGTTGAGCGTTTTCTTACCCGAGTATATGACACCGTGAGAGAAGAAGATGATCGTTGCTTTTTGGCATGGAGGAGAAAGGAGCGGCGAAAGACAGCCCGTGCCCTAATTTGTTAGATTAGAACCCAAGATATTTCTTATTGATGCAAGCAGGGATATAAATAACTATGATAGGATATACTAGTAAGGAAAAAAATAAAAATAGAATAAAAGAATAAATGAAAGAAAATAAAAGAAATATAAGTAATTAATATAGGATTCTGTATTAATAAGTATTTAATATTCTAATACTCCCATTCAATTTGAAGCATAAATGTCAATCATATTCAACTTGGATTTGAACTCATTGAACAGTGGTCGAGAAAGGTTCTTTGTGAGAATATTTGCCACTAGATGACACAAACGAAACACAAATTTCTTTGACTCGAGTTGTTCCTTATTGAAGTGATGGTCAATCTAAACATGTGGTGTGATTATGCTGGACAGGGTTGTGAGCAATACTTATGGCAACCTTGTTATCACATAACAACTATAGGGGAGCGGAGGCTGTCATATGGAGTTCGTGGAGCATGAAGCGTAAAGAGAGGACTTCACAAATTTCTAGGGACATGGATTGAAATTTGGCTTCTACACTGATTTGAGCAACTACAAACTACTTCTTACTTTTCCAAGTGATCAGGTTTCTCCACACAAATGAATAGTACCCCAAGGTAGATTGCCGATCATGGACGGACCAAACTCAATCAATGTTTTCGTTAATTTCAATAGAACGAGAGGTGTGGCGGGAAAAAAACAAACCTGAGCCTGATTTCTATTTTAAATAGTGGAGAATTCGGTGGACAACTTTAGATGGTGCTCATAGGATCATGCATGAATTGACTGATTATCCTAACTGCGTAATGTTGGGGCGTGCATGGGCAAAATAGGTGAGTTTCTCTGCAAGGTGCTCATAGTGAGTATTGTTTACAAGAACTGCATTGGGAACATCAAGAAGTTTTTCATTGGGATCCATCGGGACAATCACATATTTTCACTGAGACAGACGATACCCTGAGATGACCGAGTAACTTCCATGTCTAAGAAGTATTAGAGAGATCCTAAGTCCCTCATTTCAAAGGAAGTAGCAAGCATGTTTTTTAGGGACTCCAATGCTGGTAGATCTTCACATATGAGGACAATATCGTCAACATAGACAATAAGGACAAGTACCTGGAGGAATGCCAGAAGAAGAGTTGGTTTGATTGAACCTGAATGAATCCATGGCCTACCACCACCTTTGCGGATTTCCCAAACCATGCCCGTGATGATTGCTTCAATCTATACAGGGATTTTCACAGTTTACATGTTTGCTATATTTAGCAGCTCATTCATCTGTTAAATAATTGAATATAGTAAATTTAATTCACACAGTCTAACCGTCCGTTCCCGTCTTGGTTAATTTCAAATCCCGGGCCGGATCGTGATAATATCAATGAGGTATTCTGCTCTTTTAATTTTAACAAATTTTAGAATTCCACATTAAAGAAAGCTGCATTTGAAATAGTACTATGTGCTTTATTCAAGAGTGAAAGACGATATTTTTTACCAAATGCATTTCTCTTTGATTACGACAAATAGGGAAATATTTGTTTTGATCTGTTAAGTCCGTTTAGAAAGCTTTTTAGCCAAATCATCTCTTTATTGGTTTCTATTGTACTTACATATTCAGTCTATGTTCTTAATAATATAACTATTAATTGTAGCTAAGATACTCGTTGATGGCAGTGCCACCTGAGGAGCAGATGCATCGATAATATTTTGTGTATCTAGCGGTTCTTCAAGATACATATCAACATATTTTTGTAGTTCAAGTCAGCCCCTCTAAACTTTAATGAGTGATTAATTACATATTTAAGATAGCATAGGATCCATTTTTTATAACCTCCCAGTATTCTTTTTTGGATTTGATATATATTGACCAGTAGCTCCGACTGCACATGTAATGTCTGATCTTATGCAAATCAACATCAACGAGCTAATTGTTGAGGCATAATAGACTTAGCTATGTAGTCTACCTCTTGATTTCTTTTGTTACTTATTTTGAGGGCATGAAATGACTTGCAAATGGGCGTGCTTATCATTTTTGTTGTCATCATATTATAAGTATCCAACACATTGTCTTTGTTCTGAGATTGCAAATTCAAAATTATTGCAGCGTTGTATCATTGTCTTCATATTTTAATTATCTTTTTGGCTTTCCTGGATCTTTTATATCAACTTTGTTTGAAAATTAGCTTCTAAGATCATTGATTTACTTGATGTCATCTCTTATAATCAACATGTTATCAACATATAAAAGCATAATGATACAATCTTTTCAAGTTATTTTTGCATAGCAATAATGATTAGTATTGTATTTGTGACATTCAATCTTGTGCACAAATTCATCAAAATTTTTTATACCATTTGCATGAGGTTTGCTTCACATTGTATAAGCTTTTATTGAGTTTGCAGAATGGGTTTTGTTATCATTGTATAACAAAGTTTCAAGCTAAATTGTATTGATGCCATTTTTTAGATCACCATGGAGAAAAACTGTCTTAACATTTACCTACTCTAAGTGCAAGTTTTCTACAACTAAAATACTCAAAACTAGTTTATAGTATAAGATTTAGAGAAACCAACTCCTCTTTACTTTCTTCAAATTTAATTTTTATAAAATTTAGATTCAATACATTTTAAATTCAGAAATTTATATTTAGAATGAATGATGTTTAGGCCCTTTTTACTCATGTGACGTAATTTTTCATGCAAAATATTAATTTTTTGCAGTTGAAAAAGTTATGGCTCCGACTACTCTGATATTTATGGTGGTTTCGGATGTACTAATTTTTTTTATCATTATCATTTCTTTGGTCACCTTCGAAGTGTCAGCATTGAATGTGTCATTACTTCTTTTGTTGCGAGTTGTCCTATATAAACCAAAAGTTTCCTTTGGACAGAAATATGTCTGAACTTTCTCAACTTTAATGTGAGTACCTTTATGTTATTCATAGTTTGTTTTATCTGCTTTTGCTCTTATTCTTGCTTTTGTTTATAACACTTTTTAATAATATTTTCTAGCTTTCCACTATGCCTATATTCTCCCGAATGATTTTGAGATTTGATTCTATTGTGATATATATGTGTTGGCTCTTTTCTCATTATTTGGTTCTGTATGCGATCTTCTCATGTTATCAAGATTCAAAGAAAAAAAGGAATTCACATGTCATGTGTCATCTTATATCTTTACTAAGGATGAGATATCTAAGTTAATTTAATTTAATTTAATTTGATTTATATATCCTGTGAACGAGTCTTTCTACTTTTTTCCAACTTTCAGGAAGTAACAAATTTGACTTGAGGGTTAAATTTCATAATCAAAGTTGATCGGCAGAGCTCACATTATGATCAAATTAAACTCATTAATTTGCTCAACAATGTACACTCCTTTAGCCATCACGAGATTAAAAAAAATTATGCATAAGATGTACCTTGTTAACAGTAGATGCTTGTGGTATATATTTTATAGTGCCTTCATTATGCCTGTTAGGATATTTTCATTGAGAATGTTGAAGTCAATATTTTTTGTTAGAGATAGGCGAATAACCCTTAGCATTTATCTATTCATTAGCTCCCATTCATCTTGATCTATAATGCAAGGCTTTGATTCTTCAAAGTTTGGTGGATGATTCTTTGATAATGATAAGATTCTTCAAAGTTTGGTGGATGATTCTTTGATAATGATAATCTTTTATCTGTAACTTTCAAAAGTTGAAGCTTTAATAACCAATTTTTGACGCAGAAATTGTACCTTAATTTTCACACTCAACGGATTTCGATCGAAATAATTTTATAAAATCTACACAAAAAATCGATTAATTTCATACAAAGTACTGTATGCAAGTTATGAATGGTTTGGGAGATATTAAATGTTGAATTTATAAGTTTAATTATTTCTCTTATCCTCAGCACTGTAGCTCACCGACTTATACCTATTTTATGCCTTTCGTGCGATCGAATGAGTTCAAATGAGTTCAGAGCTCTCGAAATCTCCTCCCCTCTCCCGATACCTCTTTTCCCCTCTCGGGTTCACTCGCACATCCTCCCTTCTTGTTCCATTGAGCTTGGTCGAAGCTCTTGTGAGGGGTTTCGATCGCAGCTCATTCCGTAGAAGCGATTAGAAAGGGACAAGTAGCCACTTGATAAGCATCAGTCTACTCATTTCTGATTTCCTCTCCCACCCTTCCCCCTTACCCATAACCCTCCCTATTCCTTTCTTGCACGATAGAAGCAGCGATGGAGTTGTGACCCTTGCTACAGTGCAAGCGCTGCAGGTAGCAGACAGGTCAAGCGAATAAAGGGAAGCCTCAATTTGCAATTTAGGGCTCTAGGACAATTTATGTAAGTGTGAATCCCTATTTCACGTTATTTAAAACATTTCTTTTTATCCCTTGCACTTTTATTTTGAGTTTTGCCTCATTTTTTTGTGTATGTTTCCTTTTCACTAGCCGTAGAGGCGTCGATTATGTGCCTGAAGTGTCGAACTTCTTTTTTGAGCTTCTAAAATGGTTTTAGCATGATATTAGCATATAATAAGTGTGGTTGGAGGTGACAAAAAGTAAATTTAGGAGCTTTGGAGAAGGATTGGTTGCCGAGAAAGTCGGTTAAGGTATGTTTTGGCAAATCTTTGTTCTTTTAAGCTAAATTACCTAATGACCTAATATATTTTGAATTCTTAATTCGTTAAGATTTCGTATTGGTTACGTGAGGCGACAAGTTCTAGTCAAGCGTGTCAAAGATCGTCGTAGGTCGACTCCATTAAAATTCAGGTAAATTAATCCTAAGCTAAAAAAATTAATTTGATTAATAGAAATTGTTTAATTCTTAAAAATTTAAATATTATGTTTTATAGGTTATTGAGCACAATATGTAACTCATCTCAACCTCAAGCTAGTTATTGAAGATTAAGACTTTGGCGTGACGACTGAGACAAGTAATTACATTTCTAAGTTCTAGTAAATTTCTTTAGTTCAGAATGTATGTCGATTTATATTTATGCCTTAGTTCAGTTAGATTGATATTATAACAGATTCTTCATATTGTTAGATAAGAAAGATATGCATGCGATGAATGATATTTAGATAGACATTATATATACGATAAACATGTAAGATAAACATATAAGAAATATATGCATGTTAAAAGTAAAAAGACACGCATGAGATAAATATGAGTAGGAGATATGCATGAGATATATATATGAATGACATGAAAGATATGTCTGATGAATAGTTGTACAACAAAAAAAATATGCATGTTAGTAGATGCATATAGATATCTCAGAATAATATATGTATTAAGAATGAAATAACTTATATGTGAATGCTTGTGTGTGCATATTTAGAGGATGATTTCACCCCCTAATGGTACTGATAAAGGACGATAGTATACTTACGCGCGTAAAGTTTTTCTACTACCCCGGATAATTATGATGGTTGGTTCACTAATTGCTGTGTTGATGAGATAATATTGGTCAGGGGTAAGTAGACCATAACTTCGCAGACAATTGTAATGTCTTCAAAATTTCAGTGTTGGCCGAAATTTTGAAAATAATTTAAAATTTTAATTTAATATATATGGGTAATTGTGATTTTGAAAAATAGTACTTTAATTTTGAAATAAATGTAAATTGATCTCATCTATTTGGTAGTTTAAGTAATCGAGTTTAACACCGCGAGTAATACACTATCCCAAGACATAGATATACTATTCGAGAGTGGGCTCGATTATATAAACTACACAACTTATGACATCTGTTTGATATGCGAAACCTTTTATATATGTCCAAAAAGTTCTCCTACCTAATATAAAGATGAGATATAATTTATTTTGCCTGAGTTCTTAGTTTTTTATAGAGACAAGCCTCTATAGTTAATTATATTTTAAATAACTGGAGTCGCTTAAGAAACCTCTCGATTAAGATCAGCGCTTCTGTCTTCAAAATTTTAGAGTTCAAGTATTTAGAGTTGGACATAAGAAAATTAAAAAGAATGACTTAAAATAGTAACAGTTATTTTAGGAGTCCAAATAAGTGAAAGGTAGGAGATGTCATAGATCCGAGAAAAACCTCGATGTCTTTCCAACTATCCTAATATTTGGTTATATGTCTTTGAAATGATATTATTTAGTGTTTCAATCATGCAATTTATTTTAGAATTTATAACTTACATTTGCACGATATTCGATCATGCAAATAACCTAAGAGATAGAAGGATTTACGTCGTACCGAACAATAATCTTGAAATCTTAAAAAGGGGTAGGACTTATATTCCACAACATAGTTGTGCAGAAGCCTAAAAGACAAGATAAAGATTTACATCGAGCTAAGTAGATTACCTCGAAGTCATATGAGTTATTTTATTTAATTCTAAGGAAGGTTTAACTGATGTTGACCTGTTTTGTTGTTTTAAATCGTCATGCTATGTCCGCTGCATCTTCCTCGTGCTACCCATGAAAGCTTGCTTCATGCTCCATGTAGTTGCAGTTTCAGGTTCAGCGTTTTATAGTGATACACCCTAGGTAAGCTGACTATTGTTCTATATCTTGAAGGTCTTGCATTTAATTTAAAGCATGCATGAACATGATATGTCATAAGGAAGTGCACTAAAGACAGTAAAATGTAGTAAGTATAAAATAAACCTGTGTACCTGACGTGTCTGCTACTCCTGCAAATGAGGTTAGTGTCGCACGTAAAAGTAAACAAGTATCGCAGAAAATTTAGCCAGCACAACAAACATGTATATATATGTGTAAGAATCAAGTGGTAAGTAAAAAAATGAGTGACAAGTAAAAGAACATGTGACTTATAAAAGAATTAAGTGGTCTATAAGAATTCAGGTTCGGGGTAGATTCAGATTTATCATTCTCGAATGATTCCGTAGACAACCATCGATCATCCACTTGTATAAAGCCCGACATTCAGCTAGAAATTTCTAACAATACAATCTTATGAGGGCAATTCGTAACTGACAAGTGGACATTTAAATTGTATTATTCAAAGTTTACAGTTTGTCATGCATTTAAAGTAGAATTTCATTTAGCAGTGAAAATTATTTGTTTCGTAAGAGATGTATTTTTTGTTTGTTTTATCTTTATATGTTTTGAAAATACCGTCCATAGGTCAATCACACTGTTGGGCTAGAATCGTCTGCAGCTTAAAAAGCAAGGGTCATCGCTAGTTTAGTGTCAGTGAGTAATATTATCATTTTACATTCTCACCAGCTCCTTGGATCAGGTCCCGATGTCATAGGATGAAATATTATTCTGCTTTATTAGCGAATGCCTTTGTCATTACCGCCCTGAAACCCCAAAAATCATTAAACTTATAACCTTGTTTGATGATTCATATATAGCAGAAGATATATATGTCCACTTATGTTGAAACGTAAGCACCAAAAACGAAATCATTTACCAAAAGCAAAGAAAGCAAAACGAAATAAATAGAAAAAAAAGAAGCTGCACCTTTAAAGTCAATGAAACAACGAGAAAAAAACAACGAGTTGGTTGATCTAAGAAACCACATTCTTTTCAAGAACAACAAACATATTAGCCTCAAAAGGTGTTTAAAGCACCGTCAAAATAACACATCTTCAAATTAACAAGTGTAAAAGAAAAGATAGCCCTTATACTTCTCCAAATAATATTACAAGAGTTAATCCACTAAAGAATAACAAGAATTTGTATACATATCAGTTAATCCCCACGTTTTTAAATGTTAACATCTATATTCCAATTTTTTCACATTCTAACCATCTTTACATCTCCTGATGGGGAAAGAGTTTAAGCACAAGAAACTTTCCCCACCAAACATTCAAAAGTACACACTCAAAATACACCAAGCAGGCGAAACACCAGCCAAAAGTGCAACTCTCGGGTAAGGGCAATGGGGAGAGCAAACCCAAACCAATGAAAAGAAGGCGACAAGTGTTTCAGATAGGGAGCAACAGGGAGTAAGTCCACGACAACCAACAGAAATGAAACACCAGCATATATCACGGGTAGAGCCAACAAAGGAGATTAAAAAAAAAAAAAAACTCTCCAAGTCACCGTGATGAAAATAGATATATATGAACAATAAACATCACTTTCCAAATCAGTGGAGTAAGGAACAAAGAAAAAACTCCAAAATTCTTCTCCAAGCATATCAAAATGTAAGCTTGCACGAGCATTTAAAACATTATTTCCCAAATCAACAAAACAAGGAGCAAAAAAGCCTCTAAATACCCCTTCCAAACTGTCAAAATGAAATCAAAAAAATTGTCTCATATCTGTTTTTAAAAATCAGTAAAATATGGAGCAATGAAAGCTTCAAATACCTCCCGAACCATCAACATGAGAGTTCACATATATGTTTTACACCTCGCTTTTCTATTTAAGGGAAACAGGGAAGACAAAAACACCCAACACACTAGTGAAGAACCAACTAGGAAACAAAAGCAATCTAGAAAATTTTGACAGCACCTCACTCTTGCACCAAAACTTAAACAACCAAAAAACCTCCCGCAATCAGGGTTTTTGCTAAAGAGGGGGAGTAGCATACCTTCAACATACCTGGGGGTGAGCTGAAGCCGATAGAGATGAGGAAGGTGGTGAGAGACGATGCAGAGGGAGGAGACAACAAGCACAGAGGAAGTGGTGGCGCAATGGGGGAAGCTTTGGCCAGGGGAAGTGGAGAACGTGGATGCGGTGGGGGACCTCGGGCCGAAGTCTCGCAAAGAAGAAAGGGAGAATCGGGCGTGTTGGAGATTGTGTACATGAGTTTTATTTTAATTAGGTATTTTCCTTTTTTGTTTCACTCGTCAATTTTTGTGCGATTTGTACGTCTTCAAAACCATAACAAAGTGAGTATCCTCTCCGGTAAAATCGATGTTCCGGATGCACCGACGCAGTGTATTTTGTCATCCAGGTTCGTTCGAACAACTTCGTCGACAATCTGTTCAAAAATGCGTCAAATTTGATTTTCTTCGAATTTTAGGTTCGTGAGAGATTGATTTGAAAATTGAAATTCATAGTTTTAGTTTGAAAATACACCTGCTAAATCCCCAGTGGAAACTCCTTAATATTTTACATTTTCAAGCTAAATCCAATTTATTCAACTTGAAACTGATCCATTTCTTCAGCCTGTCCTAAGTATGTCTGCTCAGGCGACTCTGTTGGTTGCTAACTGCTTCGGTCCACCAATACGTGCGGTGTGCCTATCTGACACACCACACCTATTGGAGATTCATTTGTTGACCTCATGTTCGGTAAGGTATAATTCTTTTTCCTAGAGCCTAAGATAGCCATAAAACTTTTCTATCGACTATCCTTGTAGACTAGTACTGGGACCCGCCCCTCTTAGAAATTATGTCTGCTTCTTAGCTCTTCTTGGGGGCCTCAAATGTGTGATTTTGAACCACCAGCACTTGGATGGTTGAAACCAACATGGTGAAACCCAAAAAGAGTTCCTATAAGAATCGGGAATACCCTAGAAAAGCCCTTTAGACTCCGTCCCATGGCATGCCGCAATTTTCACGCATATAAACACAAATTTACGCAGCAATCTATACCTGTAAATACTTTACCAGTAATCAAAACTAAAATCAAATTTCAAAATAATCTGTCACGAACCCAAAATTCGTCAAATTCGACGCATTTTTGACCTGATTATTGACGAAGTTGTCTGAATGACCTCGGATGACGAAACGGATTGCGCCGGCGCATCCGGAACGTCAATTTTACCCAGGGAGAATACCTACTTTGCTATGGTTTTGAAGACGAATAAATCACACAAAAATTGATGCTCTTAAGTGAAATAAAAAAAAAAGAAAAAATATAATTAAAATAAAACTCACGCACACAATCCCTAACACACCCAATGCTCCCTTAATTCCCTTTCACGCACGGGAATCACCCTCTTCTTCCCAGTCACGACATAGGCGAAGCCCTAGGCTTAACCTGCTTAGCAAACTCCCTCTCTTTTTTGCAAGACTTCGATTCGAGGTCCCCCACTGCAAGCACGTTCTCCATTTCCCCTAACTAAAGCTTCCCCCTCTGTGCTGCCACTCCCTCTGCGCCTGTTGCCACCTCCCTCTGCATCATCTGTCGCAACCTTCCCCATCCCTGTCGGCTTCGGCTCACCCCCCAGGTATGTTGAAGGCATCTACTCCCCCTCTTTGGTAATAAAAACCCCGTTTGGGGGAGATTTTCTGGTTGTTGAAGTTTTGGTGCAAGGGAGAGGTGCTACCAAAATTTCCTGTGTTGCTTTTGTTTCCTAGTTGGTTCTTCCCTAATGTGCTGTGTGCTTTTGTCTTCCCTGTTTCCCCTGAACAGAAAAGTGAGGTGTAAAACATATATGCGAGCTCTCATTTTGATGGTGCAGGAGGCATTTGAAGCCTTCATTGCTCTCTATTTTACTAATTTTTAAAAGCAGGTTCGAGGCTATGTTTGAGCTTTCATTTTGGTGGTTTGGAAGGAGTATTTAGAGCCTTTTTTGCTCCTTATTTTACTAATTTGAGAATTAATGTTTTAATTGCTCATGCGGGCTTATATTTTTGTATGCTTGGAGAAAAATTTTGGAGTTTTTTCTTTGTTACTTGTTCCACTGATTTGGAAATTGATGTTTATTGTTCATATATACGTATTTCCATTATGGTGACTTGGAGAGTTTTTTTTTTTGGCTCTTCTTTGCTGTCCCTACCTGTGATATATGCCGGTGTTTCGTTTCTGTTTGTTGTCGTAGACTTACTCCCTGCTACTCCTTATCCGATACACCCGCTACCTTCTTTTGGTTGGTTCGGGTTTGCTCTCCCTGATGCCCTTACCCGAGAGTTGCACCTTTAGCTGGCATTTCTTCTGCTTAGTGTATTTTGAGTGAGGTCTTTTGGAGGTTTTGTGGGAAAAGTTTCATGTGCTTAAATCCTTTCCCTATCAGGAGATGTAAGATGATTTGCATGTGAAAAGTTGGAGTATAGATGTTAAACATTTAATTACATGGGGATTAACTGATATGTATACAAAATTGCTGTTATTCTTTAGCGGCTGCACATAGAGGCTAAGTGTTCATTTGCTGATTTGGCGTTTCAAGCATTCAAATACAAAATTTATGAGGTTTTAAATGGTCATTTACTGCAGGAATTGAACACCTCTTTGCTGAAATTTACCCTCTTTGCTGAAATTTACATGCGTACCACCCAATTTGCATACACACCACCTCACTCATGCGTGAATAGCTTTATGGGTGGTATTTGGATATAGGACAGAAGCTAGTTTACATACACTTCATGAAATTCTTATATATTCACGTATCCAACACCCAAACTTCTATCTTTATATATATGTCACTCAATTCCTATTTATTTAACATGGTTTTTTTTATGGGTAAGATCCTCTCCAGCCTTGCTATTTCCCGTTCGATCCTGACGCTACCCCGACATGATATGTTTCCCATTTGAAGGGTTTCAAAAGGCCGGTTTGAGCCATTTTAAATGCTGAATTGGAAGGATTTAAATGTCGTTTCGGGCCGTATTTTCCCACGTTTGTTTAAGTGCTTCGGCACCTATTTTGGAGAATTTGGTGTTGTTTTGCATCTTAAATTTCTGCAGTTTGGAACATTCAACTGCACATTTTTGGGGCTGGTTCGGCTCGATATTTACAACATTTTTGGCTCAATATTTGCACTGTAATGACTTGATATTTGCATTGTGTCGTCTATATATGCTCATTTTGGGCTGAACTTCTAATGTTTGGAGCCTTTAAAAAGGTTATGATTTGGTACTGTTTTAATGCTATTTGGGGCACCTCTGGGCTGCTTTTGAGGGTTGTTCTGGATGACTTTTGGACTGCAACATTTGGCTTTAATTTGTAGTTGCCTGGGCAGCATTTTGAGGCTTTAATTGTGATGCATGGGCTGCGGTTTTGGGTCTATTTGCTAACTGTCTTCGTGTATTTTTATTGGTTTTATTTGCCGATGTTTGGGCTGCGATTTTGGCTTCACTTATGGTTGTTTTGGTGACTTTGGGTTGCATTGTCGAGGCTTTAAGTGTGGTTGTTTTGAGCAGGTTTTGATGACAGTTTTGGTGGCTCTGGGGCCGCAATTTTCTGAGACTCTTGTAATGTTATTTTGAGACACATAATGGCTATCTTGCCTTATACACTTGTTGATTTTGCATACAAGTGTTATTTACAAGGCGTTTTAAACATTTTTTGGGGCTAATCTGATTGTTGTTATTGAAAAGAATTTATGTGTTTTCTTAGGCCAACCAACCCGCCGTTTTTGCCTCATTGTTTCATGACTTTAAAGGTGCAGCCTCCATTTTTTCTGTTTATTTTGTTTTGCTTTCTTTGCTCTTGGTTAATTATTTGGTTTCGGGTGCTTATGTTTCAACATAAGTGCACATATATATCTTCTGCTATATATGGATCATCAAACAAGACTATAAGTTGGATGATTTTTGGGGTTTCAAGGTGGTGATGACAAAGACATTCACTAATAAAGCAGAATAATTTTGAATCCTACGACATTGGGACTTGACCCAAGGAGCTGGTAAAAACGTAAAATGATAATATTATTCACCGACTTTAGAATAGCCTTAGACTTTAACGATAGAACTATAATAATTTTAGAGCTAATGTCTTCTATAGATAGAGGCCATTAGAAGACAATCTGAAAGTGTCATAAATGAAAAAGTGAGGATAAATAGGAGATCTTGAATGAGCCATTATGGATCTGAGATTCATCACTAATCTTGGTGGGTCATTTTTATGACAATATGACTACAGTAAATCACGATTTATGGGAAAGACACATTTTCCTGGATGGTCTCAAGGAATCTTTAAAATCTTTTAACTAGCTGATTGACAATTTTTTCCTCTCTTAGAATCTTTGCTGTAGCCATGACATGACGATTGTCTTATCAAGCGGTTTCATTCATAGATGAGGGTTGCTAGGGCATCACAAGGCAAAGATGCAAGGGAGAGTTCTAACAACAACCAACACAAGAAAGGCCACATAGTAAGGCTTTGTAGGTTAAGGACTTTGAGGTCATTTTTAAGTTAACCTCTATACATTTTGTAACTTTCAAGAAAGCTATGGCAAAATTCAGTACAACAACAACAACAAGAAGAAGCCTTTATCCCACTGAGTGGGGTCGGCTATATGAATTCTTTTTCTCCATTGTGTTGTGTTGAGTCTCATATTTTCATTTAAGTCTAATAAATTAAGATCATTTTTTATACAACATGCTCAACTCTTTTTAGGTTAACCTTTACTTTTTTTAACATATATCGAATTTAAAGCATCTACTCTTTTAATAGATCATCAAATGGTTAACATTTAATATGGCCAAACCATCTAAAACTAGTCTCTCTAATCATATCTGTCATTGGAGCTGCACCAACCTTTTCACGGATGCATTCGTTTCATAGTTTATCACTAAGTGTCAATTCACTCATCCACCTAAGCAATCTCATCTCTTCAGCACCTAGTTTTATGCTTCTTCTTTGAAGGCCAACATTCTGCTCCATAAAGCATTGCGGGTCTCACAACTATCTTATAAAATTTTTCTTCAAGTCTAAGAAATACTTTTGTATCACACAATAGGCCCGATGCTTTCCTCAACTTCAAGCATCCAACTTAAATTCTATCAATAACATTCCCATCTATATCACCATCACTTTGATCGATAAACCCGAGACATCTAAAACGTTAACACCTTTTAATGATTTTATGCTCCGCCACTAGATCTACTACTACTAGAATTACGTTCCATGCATTTAGTTTTAGATCTACTCAAATGAAGACTTTTAGACTTTAATTTAAACCTCCATAATTCAAGTTTTTCCTGTACTCTTTCTCTAATCTTATCCACTGGAAGGTACATACTCTTATAAATGTCCAGTAAAATCGTCCAAAACTATAACAAAAATATATGGTCTTAAAGTCGATCTCTGATGTAATTCAAACTAAAATAGAAAAAAACTTGGTCAGTCCTCCTTCTGTTTGAACACAAGTAACAACTCTAGTATACAATTCTTTAATGATTTGAATATATGTCATATCAACACCTTTATTTCCTAGATCTCTCCAAAGAACTTCTCTTGGAACCTTAATATAAGATTTTTTCTAAATCAATAAAATTCATATATGGATCCTCCTTATTATATAGGCATTTCTTCATTGAAGCTCTCAATAAATTTATAACTTCCATAATAGACTTTTCTGACATAAATCCAAGTTGATTATAAGAAATTTTTGCTTCACGTCTTAACTTATGTTCAATTACCTTCTTCCTTAATGTTAATGTATGATACATTAACTTAGTACCTATATAATCTACACACTCTTGTGCTTCCTCCTTATTTTTAAAAATGAGGATCAAAATGCTCTTTCTCCACTTCTCATACTTCTTTTACGTTTTTAAAATAATATTAAAAAATTTAGTAAGCTTAGAAGCTTCTAAATCTCTTAACTATTCCCACATTTCTATTGAGATACCATTAAATCCTACTAATTTTCCATCATTGGCTTTCTTTAAAGCCTCCTCAACTTTCTGTTTACTAATGCGACAGTAAAAATAAAAGTTTTATTATTATTAACGATTAAGATCATTAATGTTGGTCATATTTTCAAAAAAATTATTAAAAAAATTATTAAAATATCTCACCCATCTATGCTGAATATCTTCCTTTTAGAAAAATAGTTTTTGATTTTCCTTTTTAATACACTTGTTTTAAATCTTCCTTTCTTTTCTCCTTGTTTGACTAGTTTGTATTTTATCTTACACTCTCTTTAATATCTAATCTATTATAAAGATCACTAAAATCAAAATTTTTAACACCACAAATTGTTGTCTTAGACTACATACGGGTCACTTTATATTTTTCTTAGTTCTCTAATCTTTCATAATTAAATTAATTTTTATAACTAAAATTTTTATATTTTATTTTTTCTTACGCATATTATTCCACCACCAATTATTTTTATTTGTAATTTTTTTTTCTTTTTGACTCCCAAGTACATCTTTTTCATTTATTTAATAATACTTTTTACTTTATCCCATATAGAATTAACTTCTTCATAAACATTTCAAATCTTGAAATCTTGAAATTACACATAAAAATAATTTTAATTGTCTTTTAAATGCAACCATCCAATTCTATAACAATATTTCATTGTATTTTTTATCTTTGAGCTCTTCATTTTAAAATCCAGAATTAATTAATCAATGTTGAGTACTTAAATTTTCACTTGGAATAAAATACTCTTTACATTCTAGACGATTTTTTTCCGTAAAAGGCAGAATTCAGTAATAAAAATAAAATAAAAAACTGCATAACGTGATGCATTGTTATGTATGATAGAATACTTTTTGAAATTGAAACTCTCGAGATTGAAAAAGCAAGAGATAATTCATGTTGCAAATGCAATTTCTTAAGATTGTAAATTTGTATATAAGGATAACCGGTTAGGCAATGCAATGTATGCCGTAAGCAAATTCAAAAGTGAAGCCCTTTTAATTGAAGTTCTACTTTTGAAGGACTTTTGAGTTATGCTATAGTGCAAGCTCTTCCTTTGATTACATAAGTCTTGCTACATAGCACCTAAAATTAAAGAATTTGATTCAAATGACTTATATTTTTAAGGCACTAAGAACAATACAATGCTCAGATGTTCTTTTTTGTTTAAATGTGCAAAGTGCAAAGCAAAACGATATTTAATAGACTACAAAATTCATTAACTCTTTGGTTATGCAAAGTCAATTCTAAGTCTCTTGGGCCACGACTTCGAATCCGCCTATGTACGGTTAAGTTGAGTGGCTAGGCACATAAGGTTGGGTGGGGGCTCGTATAATAGCCTATGTTCAAACTTAAAAAATTATATATATATATATTCTTATACATGTGCATCTAATACCCATTTAATTTGATAAATTTAGACCATACTGGATAAAAAGTTTTAGCAAATATATTTATATGTTTAATAGTAGTAATTTTTTTCCTATGAAAGCNGTGCATCTAATAGCCATTTAATTTGATAAATTTAGACCGTACTGGTTAAAAAGTTTTAGCAAATATATTTATATGTTTAATAGTACTAATTTTTTTTTCCTATGAAAGCTTTGTGATGTTATTCTTGAGGGGGACCTAATAACCATTTATTTTGCTAAATTTGGACCATACTAGATTAAAAAAATTAGCGAATATATTTTTATGTTTAATACAAATAACAATTTTTCTGTGAAAGCTTTGTGATGTTATCCTTGAGAGACCATGTTCACTGTCAACAACCAATTTGAGGGAACCTAATTACTATGTAGCACCAACACTTCTAAAAATATGTCGTACCCATGTTAGATAAGTATCGGACACTGATACTTGTCTAACACACCTTGCACTTCTTCGACACTACAAAATGTATGTCTGAAATTTTTTCAGGCGCGAACACGTCTGTAACATACAACAACATGCATCAGACGCGAGCTTAGCACCATTTCAAGAAAATGGGACATAAAAGCTAGAAAATCATAAATATACATATTGCCTTAATTATACCTCGTAGTAGTCACCTCCCCATCTCTCGTCATGTTGAAGCTCTGTCTAAAATTCGTCAAAATTGAGCATCGAAGGTGCATCCAATATTCGTCGAAGCCGAACATTAGTAATTTTCTTTTTGTAATCATAGAATCTTTAAAATTTTAGTAAATAAGTTGGATTAGAAACTAGATAAACTCTTTTGAAATTTATTTTCATAAACATGATGTTTTAAAATATAAATTAAATTTATGAAGTTAAATTTTATTCTTGCAACATTTGTGTTGTGATATTTTCAATAAAGAAAAACGAAAAAAAATATATTTTTTATATTAGTAATTAATTAAATATAAAAACGTGTCCATGACGTGTTATGTCCTATTTTTTTTAATTAAGTCATGTTACCATATTGAGTCATGTTGCATCCGTGTCTGTGCTTCATAGCCTCATTGCAATTTAAAATGCTAGGATAATCTTTTATTAAGTGCTTTTAAACTATGAATCTATGTAAAGTGCATTCTATATCTCGGAGATGTGAGTCTAATTTGTCTTTTTTAAACATATTAGTGTTACCAAATGTGCAAGAAAATGTGATGAAACTAAATATGACACCGCATTAAAATAAAAAATGTTGTATTTATCTTTTCTATTAGCTTGTATCATCTATCATTTATTTTGTAATTTTGTGATTATATTTTTGTCTTGGGGTTATTTTAAGGCCGTGTTTGATACGCTATTTACAGTAGGATTTACGTAGAGGTTCAACGAAAATCCGCCAAACACAATGTCAGCTCATTTAAATTCCGCAGTTGGCTAAATCCAAAAATTCCTATGGCGTGATTGTAATCCCGGATTTATTAAATCCAAACTCGAGGTGGATTTAAAAGAATGACTTCCTTCATCTGTTAAATCTTATAAACAAATACCAAACATTTATTATGGATTTAAGTGCTTTTAACCTAAATAATTCCAAACACAAATTTTGATTTAATATCACTGGACTGGATTCAGTAAATCCTTCTTAACTTAAATCCAAGGGATAGCCAAACACCCTCTAAGTGTGACTTTATTTCATANGCCAAACATTTATTATGGATTTAAGTGGTTTTAACCTAAATAATTCCAAACACAAATTTTGATTTAATATCACTGGACCAGATTCAGTAAATCCTTCTTAACTTAAATCCAAGGGATAGCCAAACACCCTCTAAGTGTGACTTTATTTCATATTTCATGTAGTTTATACAGATTTTTACTTCGGAAATATCAAGGCTCCACTTAAAGTTTACTACAATGCACCATGCTCAATGCTTTCTTTTTTGGAACATGAATTCTTACATTGACTCACAGCAGGTATCATGGTTTTTGATAAATTCGGCCTTACAATGTATTCTGAATTTTGAAAAATTATTCGCTAATTTATTTCGAACATTTCGATGGTTGTTAATAGATCCTTATCGTGATATATTCAAATCTCATTGCAGTTTTAGAGGATTGTGGAATTTTAGGTTGCATCTTACATGATTATTTTAAAACCCTTTGTTTCTGTTGTTGGTTACCTGCTTGCTTTAGTCATTTGTGGATCTAATGAGGGTATTTATAAACAAAAGTTGGAAGTCATTTTTGGATCCATTGAGGCTTTTTCTCGATAGTTTCATCAATTTCTTGTTGATAAATTGATGTTTCTTGATCAGTCAACATCAATTTGAGGGGGATATCTATTAAGAGTCACAGAAATCAGGCAGCTGAATTAGGAGTTTTCTATAATTAAGAGTTTCTTATTTAAATTATTTTCAAATTACTCTCTTATGATTTATTTCTTTTAATTGTACATATTCTCTCCTTATTTAGATTAGGAATATTTATTAGGTTACCTGTAAGAGATTGTACAAACTATTATTTATTGGAATGAAAAAAAAAGGAAAAAGACATTCGACCTATTTACTCAAAACATTGATATGGTATTAGAGCCAAGTCAAATCTTTCTGGTTTGAATCTTTCATCGTCTTCCCTAGCCTTTGGGAATCATTCATGTTCATCTTCGAGCTCATTCCATCTTTGTCGGCTGCTTCCTACGTCTTCAATGTCTTTGTCTGCTTGTTGTGAGCGTTCTCCTTGCTCGAGAACCTCGTCCCCTCTCCGAATTTCACCAAAATCATGGCTTTTTTTTCCCTTTCTTTACCTAGTGCATTCTAGCAGCAATTGATACGTTCTCAGATCATGTTTTGGTGGGGGTATAGTTCTTTATCTTGTTTACAATGTTGTTGCTGTGACCGTTTGCTGGATCCGTGGAGATGTAATAATATTCTTGCTTGCTAACATATATGCTCTGCTTTGGATTCCTCTTTCATATTTGCTTTGGTATCGGCCTTTGTATCATGTTATGAGGACTGATAGTGCCCTGAAGTTTGGCCATCTTCTTCACCCCGCTCGCCATTTCTTTTCTTGTGCTTTTGCTGCGGCTTTGCCCGTGTTCTGCAGCGTCTCCGTCCGCCTTCATCCACGACTTCTTCGACCTTTGACTGCTTTGTTCCGGTCTGCTTCGTCTACTTAGTCCGCATCGTCCACTTCGGCTTCATCCAAACGCCATTGTCGTTTTCGCTGGCCTTCGCTGCTTCTGCAACATCTTCGATTGCTTCTTCTCTGATTTATTGTCCGCTTCTTCGACTGTGTTCTGCAGCATTTTAGACGGCTTCTTTCTCCTTTGACTACTTCCAACGAGTCTTCCTTCGACTACTTGCGAGCCTTCAATTTCTTCCACTCAAGGATCGTAGGCTTCGGCTAAGGATTTTTCTCCTTCGATCTCGGATCAAATTCAAGGCAACACACAAATTTGTTGATCTCTTTGGTTTTCTTTGGGTTTCTTTGGATTTTTTTGGATCTCTTGGCTTTCTTTAGCTTTAGGTTGATTTCAATCAACAACTTTCTTGGTAATCAACTTGTGAGCGACAATTCTGTTTAGAATTTTTTTTGAAATCTTAGCTAGCAGATTTACAGGAAGGAATTATGCAATGTGGGAGTTACAGTTCAAGATGTTTTTAAAGGGGAAAAGTAGTGCTTAGACTAAAAGGAAAATTTTATAAGATGGTGTTGAGACTTGCAATGCTCTATTCTGCTGAATGTTAGTTTTTAAAAGAGAAGAATAAAACTAAGTGTTACTAAGATGAGAATGCTTAGTTGGATGAGTGACTTTACACTTAGAGACAAAATGCAAAATGATTATATCCGTGATAGTTGGTGTAGCTCTAGTGACGAATAAAATTAGAGAGAGTCGTCTTCGATGGTTTGGTCACATTAAACGTGGACCATCTGATGATGTGGTTAGGAGAGTAGATGTTTTAGATTCCACTTATGTTAAGAAATGCATAGGCTGACCTAGAAAGGACATATTGTAAAAAAATGATCTTAATTTATTATAATTAAATGAAAATATGACACTCAATTGGATGCAATAGAGAAAAAGGATTCATGTAGCCGATCCCACTTAGTGCGATAAAAGCTTCTTGTTGTTGTTGAATGTTGTTGAAGATTGTCTTGCTCTTTTTATGCTGGAGCCTTCAGTGCTCTGCGACTCGATCATGTTATAGAAGTGACTATCATGATATATGCCTAACAAGTGAATGGATGGCAAATACAAGACAATGTTTTTAAAGTTGATGAATTTTAGTTGAGATCCTTTAATAATTGTGTTGAATTAATTTCCTTAATCTGTTCTTTTGGTGCCTTATGCATCGTATGATATCTAAATGTTTGTTATAGAAAGTTGAGTTTTACTTTTAAATGTTCAATTCTTTTGAAGAATGTTTTCCTTCAGTTCTTTGTGACTCAATCATGTTATATGCCTAATGACGTTAAAGACTGGCACTGAAAGCAAGGTTCTTATGCCCCATTGATTTCTGAAGTACCACCACTGCAATTTTTAAAATTGTCCGGTAGGAGAAAGACTTGCATGGTTACAAAATCTTAATAGATTCGGCTGGTAGTTTATGTTTTAGAAGTATATTTTGGACTTATATCTATACATGTTTAGAAGTGGCATTTCTTGCTGATTTTAATATTTTCTTTGTTTTCATTCCTTACAATTAATGGTTGGAATGAACTTAAGCTTGCTTTCTTTGCTCCTTTGCCAGATAACAGATCATACTTTTCTTTTGCAAATTCTACTTTGCAGGCCGTCGTCTTTACTGATATCAGCTTAGAGAAGGCTATTGAGTTTGATGATTATTGTCACAATCACCAACCTTCAATTGCTTTCATTAAATGTGAAATTCGAGGCCTTTTTGGAAATGTATTCTGTGACTTTGGACCAAAATTTACAGTTGTCGATGTTGATGGAGAGGAGCCTCATACAGGCATAATTGCATCGATTAGCAATGACTGCCCTGCATTTGTGTCTTGTGTTGATGATGAGCGGCTGGAATTTCAGGATGGCGATCTTGTTGTATTTTCTGAAGTGCAAGGAATGACTGAGCTGAATGATGGAAAACCTAGGAAAGTTGCAAGTGCTCGACCATATTCTTTTGTCCTTGAAGAAGATACTACAGGGTTTGGCGCATACAGCAGAGGAGGTATTGTGACACAAGTGAAGCAGCCCAAGGTCATACATTTCAAGCCTTTAAGAGACGCGTTAAATGATCCAGGTGACTTTCTTCTAAGCGATTTCTCCAAATTTGATCGCCCGGCTCTGCTACATGTGGCGTTTCAAGCTTTGGATTCATTTCGACAAGATTTAGGACACTTCCCTATGGTTGGGTCTGAAGAAGATGCTCAGAAACTAATAGATTTAGCTTTCAAAATCAATGAGAACTTGGGTGTTCTTAAACTGGATGATATTGATAGGAAAGTTCTCTATCATTTTTCAAGTGGTTCCAGGTCTGTCTTGAATCCAATGGCAGCAATTTTTGGTGGTATTGTTGGGCAAGAAGTTATGAAAGCTTGCTCTGGAAAGTTCCATCCCCTTTTCCAGGTTAGATTTGCAGCTAGCTATGGTTCTCTTTTTGTTTCCATATCTTATGTGCTACTAACATGCATGTTTATGTTTATTTTTATTCTTTTTTGTATGATTTTATTTTTCTGTACAGTTCTTTTATTTTGATTCACTGGAATCACTCCCACCTGAGCCTCTGGAACCTAATGACCTGAAGCCATTGAATTCCCGATATGATGCTCAAATCTCAGTATTTGGAGCCAGGCTTCAAAATAAAATGGAAGAAACTAAAGCATTTATAGTAGGAGCAGGTGCTCTTGGATGTGAATTCTTGAAGAACTTAGCACTAATGGGAGTTTGTTGCAGCCCAAAGGGGAAGCTAACAATAACAGATGATGATGTCATTGAGAAGAGTAATCTTAGTCGGCAGTTTCTATTCCGTGATTGGAATATTGGGCAGGCAAAATCCACTGTAGCGGCAGCAGCTGCTGCTGCCATCAACCCTAGTCTCCATATTGAGGCCCTGCAAAATCGTGCTAGTCCTGAAACAGAAAATGTGTTTGATGATACTTTCTGGGAGAGCTTGGATGTTGTTATAAATGCTTTGGACAACGTAACTGCAAGGATGTATATGGATGGAAGATGTTTGTATTTCCAGAAGCCATTGCTGGAGTCTGGGACCCTTGGTACCAAATGTAACACTCAAATGGTTGTACCACATCTTACTGAGAATTATGGCGCCTCTAGAGACCCGCCAGAAAGGCAGGCACCTATGTGCACAGTTCATTCTTTTCCCCATAACATTGATCATTGTTTGACATGGGCCAGGTCTGAGTTTGAGGGCATGCTCGAGAAAACCCCTAATGAGGCTAACAAATTCTTAACTGATCCAGGTGAATATGTGGGTGCTATGAAGGCAGCAGGTGATGCCCAGGCTAGGGATCTTCTTGAGCGTGTCATAGAATGCCTTGACAAGGACAAATGCAATACGTTTGAAGACTGCGTCAGTTGGGCACGACTCAGGTAAGTTTCATAAATTTCATTTCTTTTTTACTTTGCATCATATTTCAGTTTTTGTTTGTCATAATGGACGAAAATGATCCTTATATAGATGTATTTGAAAGTACTAGTCCAGCAATATAGCTATTTGAACTACTGCTGATTTTATTTTCTGTAATTCCTGGCAAGTTTAATACAGCCAAAAGGGCAGTGGTTATTCCCACTTCATTTGGTTAATTTTGTGGAAAGCGGACTGTTAATCTTGAGCAAGTTTTTGTTTGATCTATAAGATGTTGACTATTTTGCCAGCCTTATGTCATTTGATCATGGATGGAAAGACAGCTACATCGTGATAAACTATTGCTGAGTTGTAGTGTGTTCAAAGTCATCTTTGAGGCTGTATTTTAGGATGTTTTGAAAATATATGTATATTAGAAATTGAGAGTAATCGGAATGCATGCATTTTAGAAATGCAGAAGTTTAGTTAGATGCAAATCAAATGCATTGGAATGTTTTTTTGTGTTTCAAAAAATGCAAATCAAATGCATTGACTAAACAGGTGAGGGGGCATGGGGGTACGCATGCATTGCAGACAATGGGAACAGAATTGAGGGCTTGATACCGGAGAAGTGGAGTTGGAGGAGATTCGACAAGAACAACCAAGAAAGCAATCATAGTCAAGAAAAAAAATGTAAAACAAAGGCGAGATGCACGAATCAAATAGAAGATATAAAATGCAAGAGTTTCCTACTCTCACAACCGATCGGGATATATAAATCACTACTTGAAGAATTTACGAAGGAAGGAGACCCGGGATGTCACTACAAACATTGGAGGGATACAGTTGCCACCACCCAAAGCTATGGATAAAGACTCTCCTCATCCGGGAGCCACAAAGGGAGCACAGGCCCTCACAAAACTCAAAAGATCAAAAGATCAAAAGATCTCTACTATAATAAAAAACCACATATTTATAATCAATAAATGACCGAAACCTAATAAAAGCAAACAAATGAAAGTATCATTTTTGCTATTAGGAGTGGGTGAACCAGTTCGGGGTCCCCTACTTGCCCTGCATCTATCTGCCGGGGTTGATGGAGCTTCGTCCTCATTTTTTGAAGCTTCTGACTTTTCATGGTGTCAATTAGCCACGTTGAAGCTGACAAAGCTGCTGTAACCTGCCAGGATTGGGGAGTCTTTGACTTGCAACACTTGTATCCCTTGTGGCATCGTTAGGGTTTAGATTTGGGAGATGAAAATGTGTATGAGACTGATTTAGGGTGCAACGAAAAATATATAGCGTTGCTAATTTTAAAAATTAGGTTAGGTTTATGTCATAATTTCGCTATGATTTGGTGGATTTAGATTTGAGAGGTGAAATAGGATATATGGGGCTGATGTAGGGTGCATAAAAAATATTTAAGGGAATTAGGGTTTGGTCAAGATTTGGATATGGTTTGGCGGGTTTAGGTTTGGGCGGAATTTGGTAACCTTATGATAAAAATAGAGTTCAACTAGTTCTGATACCAAATGATATTGGTGAGAAGGGGTTGAAGAACATTCAACAAGAACTACCAAGAAAGCAATCCTAGTCGGGAAAAAAAACTCAGAAGAAAGGCGAGATGCACTAATCTAATAAAGGATATAAGATACAAGAACTTCTACATCGCAACCAATTAAAACACAAAAATCACCACACGAAGTATTTACTAAGGAAGGAAACCTTAGATGTCACTACCACCAACGAGGGGATACAGTTGCCAGCAAGGGAGCACAAGCTCTTGCAAGTCTCAAATGAACAAAAGGCTCCTAACATAAGAAATGACCACTTATTTATAATCAACAAATAACGTACACCTAATAAAAGCAAATAGATGAAAATATCCTTGTTGTTATTAGGAGTGAGCGGCGACCCTAGCCCTAGAGAAAGTGTCGACCGACCATGCCCCACTTGGACCGAATCACCGAACCAGTCCGAGGTCTCCTCCATGCCCCGAGTCACGCATTCTTCAGTTTATGTTATGATTAGATCTTTTACGTTTTTGAAAAGAGCTCAGTGAATTCTAGTTTCGAACTCACGCAATTCTAACACCTGAGATATATTTTCTAAAGCTATATTATTTGCTAATTTTGAACTTATCGTTTCTCAGGTTTGAAGATTACTTTGCCAATCGCATAAAGCAACTAACATTCACTTTTCCTGAGGATGCTGTTACCAGCACTGGGTCATCATTTTGGTCTGCACCGAAACGTTTCCCCCGACCATTGCAGTTCTCTACTAGCGATCCAAGTCATGTTGACTTCATCATGTCTGCTTCTATATTGAGAGCAGAGACATTTGGAATTCCCATACACGATTGGGCTAATAACCCAAAGAAGCTGGTTGATGCGATCGACAAAGTTGTTGTGACTGATTTTGAACCCAAGAAGGGAGTCAAAATTGTTACTGATGAGAAAGCAACTAACTTGTCAACAGCCTCTACAGATGACGCTGCTGTCATTAATGAGCTCGTTGCAAAGCTGGAAGAATGTGCAAAGAGACTACCCCCTGGATACCATTTGAACCCTATACAGTTTGAAAAGGTATGCACTTTAATACCGTTGTATATCAATATCTGCTTGTGCACCTCTTTTATGTAATGAAAAGTTTTGTTGAAGACATTTTGGTTTGAACATAGTGTTTGCTTTCTCTTAAGCAACATTGTTTTGTCTTGGGATATTACCTTCCAAATTATTTTCTAATCATCTGAGTATTCACTTTGTCTGACTGCTTACATTTTTAGTTTTGTTAATCTACATGGGAAGTTGGAAGATTCCATCTTCAAGCACATTAAATCTTATTTAGCTTGCGATTTCTTGGTTTGAAAATGGAATACATCTGTTTTGCAGCCATTTCTCTATTGCTAATTGTAAATTTATTTTTTAAATTGGAACTTTTAATTCTGTCTGTTGACCTTGTTTTAATGGTTTTCATATGTTTAGTGTAATTACAGTAAATTCAGTTTATCAATTTCTCCTGAAATCTTGGTTTTCCCAACCATCATCCCCAAAACCTCTATTACTATATTTTTCCACTATTATCTAATATGCTAGGAAATATACTCAGGATGATGATACAAATTTCCACATGGAGTTCATAGCCGGGCTAGCAAACATGCGGGCAAGAAACTACGGCATTCCAGAAGTTGACAAATTGAAAGCCAAGTTCATCGCTGGGAGGATCATCCCCGCCATCGCCACCTCTACGGCTATGGCGACCGGTTTGGTGTGCCTCGAGCTTTACAAAGTCATTGCTGGTGGGCACAAGCTGGAGAACTATCGCAACACTTTCGCAAATCTCGCCCTTCCGCTCTTCTCCATGGCCGAGCCTGTGGCGCCAAAGGNCCTGAGGATGCTGTTACCAGCACTGGGTCATCATTTTGGTCTGCACCGAAACGTTTCCCCCGACCATTGCAGTTCTCTACTAGCGATCCAAGTCATGTTGACTTCATCATGTCTGCTTCTATATTGAGGGCAGAGACATTTGGAATTCCTATACACGATTGGGCTAATAACCCAAAGAAGCTGGTTGATGCGATCGACAAAGTTGTTGTGACTGATTTTGAACCCAAGAAGGGAGTCAAAATTGTTACTGATGAGAAAGCAACTAACTTGTCAACTGCCTCTACAGATGACGCTGCTGTGATTAATGAGCTCGTTACAAAGCTGGAAGAATGTGCAAAGAGACTTCCCCCTGGATACCATTTGAACCCTATACAGTTTGAAAAGGTATGCACTTTAATACCATTGTATATCAATATCTGCTTGTGCACCTCTTTTATGTAATGAAAAGTTTTGTTGAAGACATTTTGGTTTGAACAGTGTTTGCTTTCTCTTAAGCAACATTGTTTTGTCTTGGGATATTTTCTTCCAAATTATTTTCTAATCATCTGAGTATTCACTTTGTCTGACTGCTTACATTTTTAGTTTTGTTGATCTACATGGGAAGTTATAAGATTCCATCTTCAAGCACATTCAATCTTGTTTAGCTTGCGATATCTTGGTTTGAAAATGGAATACATCAGTTTTGCAGCCATTTCTCTATTGCTAATTGTAAATTTATTTTTTTAATTGGAACTTTTAATTCTGTCGGTTGACCTTGTTTTAATGGTTTTCATATGTTTAGTGTAATTACAGTAAATTCAGTTTATCAACTTCTCCTGAAATCTTGGTTTTCCCAACCATAATCCCCAAAACCTCTATTACTATATTTTTCCACTATTATCTAATATGCTAGGAAATATACTC
>JXCR01139347.1:7743-28543 GCA_002079205.1 Phalaenopsis hybrid cultivar
ACTATGTAAAATTACAGGTATGCCCTGGTTTGAGTAGCAATTGTACATGTTATTCAAAGTATTTCACTCTTGTTGGCCCTGGGCCTTACTGTTCTCAAGTTCGGTTAGAAGGTCTTGATAGGTCGGCATTGTCGGTCGATTGTGCTACCAAAGTTTTGGCGGGTGTGCAGTTGGGGAGCAAGCAACTCAGCTTATAGTGCTACAAAGTTAAATGTGTAAAGGCTACTAGCCAACTTTTCTTTTACTGGTCGGGAGTCGATAGACCTGATTGGGCAAATCTATCGATTGACATGTATTATAGTGGTTTACTCTTAATCCTCATTAAATAACTCTTGCCGACAAGAATAAGCTATGCTATCGGGCAGAGGGTAAATCACCATAATCCGACATGTAATTTGCCCTTAGGTGAAGAGATATTGGTTGGCTCCAGCATATTAGTAAGATCTCATGGGTTGGTCCCTTCTTTAGATCTGACTGCCTCAGAATACTAAGTTCAGATTATCATTTTCTTTGTGACTGAGTGAGCCACTCGGCTCATGTCACGTATTCATCTTTGTAATAGTTAGTTTTGAGTTTGGTTCATCTAGTTGGGTGTCTGGGTCCCTCATGCCTTCTGTTGTGGGTCTCTCTCTTGTTATTATTTTTTTTTTTGGACCATCGGATTTTCTCGAGATTTGTGTTGACAAAATTTCAGTATACAAATGTATATATCAAATTTTACTTGTTAGATATGTAAATAAAAATAATTGTGTGGTATATATAAAAATTTTCCTATGTTTTAATTTATTTGATTAAAGTCAATGATTCGTCAAATTCTTTTATTAAGCATAATTGGTGGATATTCTCATAAGAAAATAGACATTTGGAAGAAATCAAAATGTTACCTCAATTTTAGTAATTATAAATTGATATTGCTTCTTATTTAGCTTGTGGGTTTATTAAATTCTATTTTATCATTAGATGTTATGCTTATAAATAATATGATCACAAGAGCATATTGTTTGATTATTTACATAATAAATGTTTATCATTGTATATGATGTTTGTATTGTGACGTGAAATGTGAAAACCATTATTTTTTTAAGTTTTTATTTTACAAAAAAAAATAAATTAAAATAAAAATATTAGGTGTGACTTCGCTTATATGACAAAAACTTTAAAATTGTCACAAATTANATGACGTGAAATGTGAAAACCATTATTTTTTTTAAAGTTTTTATTTTACAAAAATATAAATAAATTAAAATAAAAATATTAGGTGTGACTTCGCTTATATGACAAAAACTTTAAAATTGTCACAAATTAGAAATTGAATTATTCCTACATCTTTTTATGCCCTATCACTCAACATTTTCAAAATAAAATAAACAAAAATATAATAGTTAAACTTAATCATAAGGGATGGGCACCAACACATTTAGCATTTATGGATTGCAAAAACACTTATTATAAAATTTATGTCATATAAAAGTGAAATTATTAACATTTTTTAATAACTAAATAATGCAATCATATGAACATATAGATTTAAGAAAATTTATTTAGTCTCCAATAGTAGAGTACGTATTATAATAAATTATGTAAATTAGTGTGGTGCAAAATGGAGGTATTTCTTACTATATCTAACAGAATATCCTACAAAAGAAAAAAAGAAATAAAAAACTTATAAGAATAAATGAGAATACACTTTGTTTAATCTAGAAAAAAAATGTAGTCAATTCTATCATTTTTTTATTGAATTCCTTAATAAAATAACTTTCTTGTAACTGCAAGGAATATAATAATACTTTCATTTGAATAGTTTCATTTCTATATGAAGAAAAATTTATTAAACTTCTATTTTTTTGTTGTATTTTNAAAAAAAGAAATAAAAAACTTATAAGAATAAACGAGAATACACTTTATTTAATCTAGAAAAAAAATGTAGTCAATTCTATCATTTTTTTTTATTGAATTTCTTAATAAAATAACTTTCTTGTAACTGCAAGGAATATAGTATTACTTTCATTTGAATAGTTTCATTTCTATATGAAGAAAAATTTATTAAACTTCTATTTTTTTGTTGTATTTTNAAAATGTATATTTACATTCATTATACTAATGCAATATCACATCAAAAATATCATTGCGGCAAACTTTATCAAAATAGTTCATATTTTCATGCACGGGTCGATGAAACTGAAACAAAAGTATTTTAAATGTTGTTGAATTTGAATCTATCATATGAATCACACTCAAAGAATAAAGTATAGTACAGAAGAGAGAGAAAGCATTTGTGTGCCTGTGTATGTGCATGGCAATGAACAGTAGTATATGATAGAAAAAATTGGGACCTGTAGCTCTTGAGTCAACCAGCTAGGGCCTTGCTTTCTACACGGCCAACCACCTTGGTTGGCCACCCCTCTTTCAGCTAGCCGCCTACCTATGGCTGGCCACCATCCATCTTCCAGTCGGTCGACCACCACCAAGCAGCTGGTCTGACCACCTATGGTCGACTATTACCGAGCAATCAGTCGACCAACCGCTTTCAATCAGTTGGCCAACTATGGTCGGCCACCACCTCCATACTCTCTCAACGGCCACCTTGGCTAGCTACCTAAACCCTACAAGCCTCACCGACCGAAAGGTCCATAACACAAATCTAAGCGAGTAAATGACAAAAAGAACATGTATTACTCTATTTAAGAGGAATTATGGCTTGTAGTGAGGATTCTTGGGCTCTTCTCTCTCAAGCCCTCATGTAGGGCGAATTCTCTCCTCTTTCACTCCCTTGTAATCACCATCTTCGATGAAATAAAAGGGCCAAAGAGCATGGTAATACCTCTCTTCGCCTCTACGAGGCATGAACAAACATATTTGGATATAAAATCCTAAAATGTGTGGTGTTCGGTCGTCAGTAAAAACAGAAGTACATCGAGGGAGAGAAAATCCTAAACAGAGAAAATAAAAAAAAGAAGAAATAAAGAATCGCCCCACGTACCCAAAGCATAAACTCAACTCAGAAAAGGCTTTCAAGTTGGCCCCTTGTCCAATAACAACAAGCTCTGCAAGTGGTACAATGAAAATCACCGCAATAGCAAGTCTCAGCAGTTAACCCTGCGAAGTCGGTGAAAAGAAATGTCTGGGAACTGATGAAAGACGCCCAATTAAGCAAACAAGACAGATGAGGAGTAAGACTTGTGTTTGGCAATATCATATCTAAAAATCTACAAATCGACTGACGATCTTCTAAAAAATCATGTCGTCAATCAACACATAAACAATTGATACAAAAAGGAGACAAAATGTCAGCTAAAAAACTAAGGTATTATAGCTAGTGATTCTCTGAAATTCTATTTTATGTATTTTAAGTCTCTCGTTCTTGTTACAGGTTCATTTTCAAGAAGTAAGAGACTTGGGGGCTTCATGAATTAGAGAAAATNAAAATTGATACAAAAAGAAGACAAAATGTCGGCTAAAAAACTAAGGTATTATAGCTAGTGATTCTCTGAAATTCTATTTTATGTATTTTCAGTCTCTCGTTCTTGTTACAGGTTCATTTTCAAGAAGTAAGAGACTTGGGGGCTTCATGAATTAGAGAAAATATTGGAACATGTAAATTTTCATTCAAATAGTTGGAGTTCAGCTTTCCAACCAGTCGGCCACCCATCTTCTAGTCGGTCGACCAACTATGACCAGCCACCACCCATCTTACATTCAGGTGACCCCCTATGGTCGGTGACCACCAAGAAGCCGGCCTGGTGACCTAAAGTTGAGTATTACCAAGCAATCGACCAACCACCTATTATCGATCACCCCCTTTTAACTGAGTTGTTGCCTATGGTCTGCTACCACTTTCAAACTCTCCCATCGGCTGTCTTAGACAGCCACTTGAACCCAACTAGCCCTATCAACCGAAAAGGTCCAGAATGACAGATCTGAATGAGCAAAAGATGAAAATAACTTGTATCGCCCTCNAAGTTGTCGCCTATGGTCTGCCACCACTTTCAAACTCTCCCATCGGCTGTCTTGGACAGCCACTTGAACCCAACTATCCCTATCAACCGAAAAGGTCCAGAATGACAGATCTGAATGAGCAAAAGATGAAAATAACTTGTATCGCCCTCCTTAAAGTAAGGGTAAAAATGAAATATTATATTATCTCTTATTATATTATATAAATAGATAAACCATGACATGTATTGAAGACTCTTGGGATCTTCTCTCTGAACCTCTAATGTAGGGAGAGCTCTTTCCCCTTCCCCTCTTGTATAATCACCATATAAGTGAAATAAAAATGGGGTCAAAGAGCCCGGGGACATCCTTCTTTGCCCCTACAGTGCAATTTCTCTTCCTATTTATCTCTCTCCTTGNAGGTCAAAGAGCCCGGGGACATCCTTCTTTGCCCCTACAGTGCAATTTCTCTTCCTATTTATCTCTCTCCCTGGGTCCCTACGCTCCATCCCTTAGGCATGATCAAATAGTTTTGCATACAACAAGTAAAATGAGGGAATTGTGTTACCCTTTAATCATGAAATGATCCCTTATGTATATACAAATAAGGTGCACTATGTAAAATTACAGGTATGCCCTGGTTTGAGTAGCAATTGTACATGTTATTCAAAGTATTTCACTCTTGTTGGCCCTGGGCCTTACTGTTCTCAAGTTCGGTTAGAAGGTCTTGATAGGTCGGCATTGTCGGTCGATTGTGCTACCAAAGTTTTGGCGGGTGTGCAGTTGGGGAGCAAGCAACTCAGCTTATAGTGCTACAAAGTTAAATGTGTAAAGGCTACTAGCCAACTTTTCTTTTACTGGTCGGGAGTCGATAGACCTGATTGGGCAAATCTATCGATTGACATGTATTATAGTGGTTTACTCTTAATCCTCATTAAATAACTCTTGCCGACAAGAATAAGCTATGCTATCGGGCAGAGGGTAAATCACCATAATCCGACATGTAATTTGCCCTTAGGTGAAGAGATATTGGTTGGCTCCAGCATATTAGTAAGATCTCATGGGTTGGTCCCTTCTTTAGATCTGACTGCCTCAGAATACTAAGTTCAGATTATCATTTTCTTTGTGACTGAGTGAGCCACTCGGCTCATGTCACGTATTCATCTTTGTAATAGTTAGTTTTGAGTTTGGTTCATCTAGTTGGGTGTCTGGGTCCCTCATGCCTTCTGTTGTGGGTCTCTCTCTTGTTATTATTTTTTTTTTTGGACCATCGGATTTTCTCGAGATTTGTGTTGACAAAATTTCAGTATACAAATGTATATATCAAATTTTACTTGTTAGATATGTAAATAAAAATAATTGTGTGGTATATATAAAAATTTTCCTATGTTTTAATTTATTTGATTAAAGTCAATGATTCGTCAAATTCTTTTATTAAGCATAATTGGTGGATATTCTCATAAGAAAATAGACATTTGGAAGAAATCAAAATGTTACCTCAATTTTAGTAATTATAAATTGATATTGCTTCTTATTTAGCTTGTGGGTTTATTAAATTCTATTTTATCATTAGATGTTATGCTTATAAATAATATGATCACAAGAGCATATTGTTTGATTATTTACATAATAAATGTTTATCATTGTATATGATGTTTGTATTGTGACGTGAAATGTGAAAACCATTATTTTTTTAAGTTTTTATTTTACAAAAAAAAATAAATTAAAATAAAAATATTAGGTGTGACTTCGCTTATATGACAAAAACTTTAAAATTGTCACAAATTAGAAATTGAATTATTCCTACATCTTTTTATGCCCTATCACTCAACATTTTCAAAATAAAATAAACAAAAATATAATAGTTAAACTTAATCATAAGGGATGGGCACCAACACATTTAGCATTTATGGATTGCAAAAACACTTATTATAAAATTTATGTCATATAAAAGTAAAATTATTAACATTTTTTAATAACTAAATAATGCAATCATATGAACATATAGATTTAAGAAAATTTATTCAGTCTCCAATAGTAGAGTACGTATTATAATAAATTATGTAAATTAGTGTGGTGCAAAATGGAGGTATTTCTTACTATATCTAACAGAATATCCTACAAAAGAAAAAAAGAAATAAAAAACTTATAAGAATAAATGAGAATACACTTTGTTTAATCTAGAAAAAAAATGTAGTCAATTCTATCATTTTTTTATTGAATTCCTTAATAAAATAACTTTCTTGTAACTGCAAGGAATATAATAATACTTTCATTTGAATAGTTTCATTTCTATATGAAGAAAAATTTATTAAACTTCTATTTTTTTGTTGTATTTTTTTATGGAATAAACAAGATTGTCTGTAAATAGGAATATAAATAAGTACTTACTGCTTTGATAAGCCCAACATGAACTCATTATGATTGAGAATCAAAAACCTTACTTTGATACTTATTAAACTCTTGAAATAATAAAAAAAATCAAATACTCAAATCCAATCACGTAGTCAAAAATAAATATCCTATCATTTTTTGTAGAGAATAACACATATTTTCAATACTTGGTACCCAATAATAAACTTTTTAAAAAATAATGAAGAGTATGATTTTAGTCTTATAAAAGCTATCAATATAAAATCTAATATAAAAAAAAAGACCACAAGTTCTATTATCATTGATTTTCTACTTATAAGAGCGTGTGATTGCCAATGATTGATAGTGTCGCAATTGGGAAGAATAATTTCATGATCAAGTATTGACTTCATTAAATTTCACATATAGTCATCAATATGATGTGCAAAATCAGCCAAGCGTGAAAGACATGAGAATTGCATTATTATGAGGCAAATTCACTTATAAGTCAATCACAAACATTCACATAGAGAGAAAATCAAGGGATTATGTATTCTCATGGCCACTATCCCTTACATACATGTAATACTCAACCAAACATGAAGGTAAAAAAAAGTTCAATAGTTATGTCAACTTAACTTCCAATTATAGCATGGGATGTCTGTAACATTAAGAAATTCATTGGATTGTATTATTTTCATGACACTCCGCTTTCCCATTATGAAGAATTCAAATAAGTCAATCCAAAGAATAATTATTATTTTCACACTTCTCCTTATTAAATGTGATGTGATAAAAATCAAGAATATTTGGAATGAATCATATGTTGCAATATCTTTTGTCAAAACTAATGTAATCCTTTCTCTATGCACTTATTTTATTAATGAAATTTTAATTAAAAGGGTATAAATATGTGTCACCTTTATAGTATAATAGATTTGAGCGATTCATGTATCGAGAATTACTTAAAAATATGATAAGAGGAAGAATTTGTGGTTTTATGCTACTAAGAGGTTAGGACTTCCTATAAACTATATTTATAATATTTCAATGAATAAAGTCTCACTTATTCTCTTCAATTGGCGCTAGAAGAGCTAACATTGCATATTCAATGATACTTGGGATTGATTGGTCCTAGTAGTTCTTTAATTTGGATTAGGCATGTTATTATCAACCTCAACATTTGAAGTTCACCATAATAAAACTCTTTGTTTGATGTTCAAGTTTCTCCTAGAAAAGTTTTAAACATCCCTCCATATCAAGCGTAATTTAATTTCCTTCTTATATCATTTATAGGACCTCCCTAACACAATCTTGCTAAAAACAATATCCCAACCCTTTGGTCAATTTGATCTTGGATATGACTTTAGAAAGAATATAAGATTGTATTAGTGCTAACAAAGTTCATAGTAAGAGCCTTATGGTCGTTCAATTCCATTCCAGTTTTATCAATATGTTTGACCTCAATTAACATGTTATTAACTCTAATTGGTCTCGATGGACTCAATTGATCGTATAGGAAATCAATTTATCCCTCATTATTTTGCATTATATTTGATCATGATAATCTTTGAACTTTATTTATGAGTTTAGGTATGACCTATCATCTACTTAACCACAAAACCTCTTAAATTTTTGTCTTATTTAATGATTCTAAATTAAGTAATCCAACCACCTCATAAAATACTTTTGATATAATTTTGACCATTAAATTATAAATGATTTGGCCCTTGAGACCTCTTGAAGTTGGTTTGGTTGACTCTTTGGACAAAAAAAGTAAAAACAGGACCCATCTTATTTATGTGAATCTAACTAGACTTAGATGTCACATTTGATCTAGTTAATAAAATTGGAGTCTACACAAAGTGTTTAGATGTTAGAAATATTCTTTATCCTCAAATGACCATTTGGGTAGATTAATCAATACATTAAAATCCAAAGTGACCCAAGTGAACCTATATAGGTTCAATTAGACTATATTACTTTAAATAGTCAATTTGGCCAACATTCATGAACCCTAAGTTCCCCTTAGAATTTCTTTAGTTGGAAAGTACCTAAGAATTCGATTAACTCATTAATTACACCAATTGAATCCATTTGATCCAGTTTGACCCAATTAAATTCAAATTGGTTCAAATGGGCCAAATTGATTTTAACCTTTATACTGATTTAATCAATTAAGCATTGAGCTACTCAAGAGTGTCCTTATCTAAATGAAATATAATTAATTTATTTAACCCATAGGTTTGACCAAGTTTGGTCAATTGTGTCAGCTTGATCAAATTGATCATAAATGGATAAAACTAATCTAAATTTCTAAATCACCTTACCGAATTGATTTTGGTCATTTTCTAAGACCTTCAATTAACCTTCATACTAAGTTAATTTTTTTCTTAGCCATTACATAATGATTAATAAATCTCATCATAAATAAGTAAGAGGAATTAATTATATCCAAATGTGATTTGCAGATTTTCAACATATGAATTAAACTTAATATCCAACATTATCACTTGAATAATCCTAGTCATCCAATCACATGATCAAGCTCTCTGGAGGTTGAACAAGCCAATTAACCATGGTTAATCATGCATCAATCTCAAATGAGTCTCTAACATCAAACTCCAAGTTTTGAGACTCCCTAGCAATCTATAGTCACTTGGCATGGCCAGAACAAATGTCTATTTTGGTCCACCATGAAATTTCATGGAAACGTAATAATTTAACCAATGTGAAACTTGTTATCCTTGTAATATTGAAAATGAGGATATTAGAATTATTTTTGTGAGCAAGTAAAAAGGTGATTATCCCAAACCTTAATTTAGCCTTAGGGCCCTTAGTTTGTAGAATGGGTTTAAGTCTTAATAAGGCAAGTTGAATCTAATTCTAAAAAAACCTTAGTATGTTCCAGCTCATAATAAGTGTTTGCTACTTTTATATGCTCAAATGATTTTGACTAATATAGAATATAAAGTCATTCAAAAGCGAGCATATAGAAAATTACAAAAAATAAATTCATTTACTTAACACATGTAAGTTATAATTATGAGGTATAACTAGCTTAAGCCATTATGCCAGATATGCAATTTTAGGGTTTTATATTTCTTTAGTTTAAGAGATAAAAGTAATTTTAAAATTTTATTGCACTCAAATAATATCTAAATTCATTTCATATAAAAAAGCTTGTTAAATTTTAGAGCAAATTAATTAGAGGAATGACATAATGTTTTTTAAAATTACTAACAAACAAAGGAAATATATTCTCTAATAAAAAAAAAATCAAATCATAAGAAAATTGATATTAGAAAGAATATTACCCAAGTGCTAAACAAATTAAAACTTTTTTCTTACAAGTATTTCTTCAGCGTAAGCCTCTTTCTTCGATGTTATTATCTAACACCAAACTTGGTAAGTAGCCTATGAACGTACTTCTAAATGAAGTTCTATTTTTGTGTAAGAGAGTTTAAAAGATATTACATAATGTGTACAGGCAATGANGGCTTGTTAAATTTTAGAGCAAATTAATTAGAGGAATGACATAATGTTTGTTAAAATTACTAACAAACAAAGGAAATATATTCTCTAATAAAAAAAATCAAATCATAAGAAAATTGATATTAGAAAGAATATTACCCAAGTTCTAAACAAATTAAAACTTTTTCTTACAAGAATTTCTTCAGCGTAAGCCTCTTTCTTCGATGTTCTTATCTAACACCAAACTTGGTAAGTAGCTTATGAATGTACTTCTAAATGAAGTTCTATTTTTGTGTAAGAGAGTTTAAAAGATATTACATAATGTGTACAGGCAATGAAATATGGTTTAGAATATCAGTTGTAAAGAGAGATGCAAAATGGAGGGTGTCTAAGTAAGGAGGAACCCCAACAACAATATATCTTAGTTAGATTTTAGCCTTTATGTATGGAGGATCAAGACAACTCGAGAGCTTAAAACATGGAGAATCGTTAAAATTTATTTATATAGGTAGGGTCTAGAGGTTTTGTATTTTTTAGGCAAGTAAATAATTTTGTTAGGTTTGATGTTCAAACTAAATCACGAGAAAACCAAGTCTGGCCATAAACATAAGTTGGATATTTGGCATTGGTTGAGTGAAATGTTTTTAATGCTTATAGGTGGCAAAGATTTTTTTTTATAATTAGAAACAAAATATTTTATAAAATTTTAATGGATTTTAGGGTATTCAAAAACTTAAATANAGCCATAAACATAAGTTGGATATTTGACATTGGTTGAGTGAAATGTTTTTAATGCTTATAGGTGGCAAAGAATTTTTTTTATAATTAGAAACAAAATATTTTATAAAATTTTAATGGATTTTAGGGTATTCAAAAACTTAAATAAATAAGATTAGACCTCATTTGCCATAACCTTGGCTGATAATCCACAAGTGGGTTTTCTTTAGGGTTTGGTAAAAAAGAAAGTTGTAAAGGATGTAGAGATGTAGAGGAAGGGTAGATTTATGATTTAAAGCACGAATATACAAGATTTCATGATGTAAGGATAAACCTACCAGACAAAAAAAAAGTATTAAGTTGAGGGAGAGCACTATATCACCTATAATATGCTTGGCACCTAGCCTCAAACTTANTGAATATACAAGATTTCATGATGTAAGGATAAACCTACCAGACTAAAAAAAAGTATTAAGTTGAGGGAGAGCACTATATCACCTATAATATGCTTAGCACCTAGCCTCAAACTTATTTGAACAGAAATATAATTTCTCTCCAATAAAAAATGATTCATTTCATTCATAAAATAAGTAAGAAAATAGCCCAAATAATTAACCCTGTAGAAAATATGGAAAAAGCACATGCACACAAAAATTTTTCAAGAAAAGCAATCATTCTCACTACCCTATTGTCTAGTTATGTACAAAGGGGTAGATGCAAAAAATAAGGAATAAATCAAAATGCAAGTGTAGTTGGTTTGTTATTTTTGAAATTTTCTAATAAATTTTATTGATTATTTTTCAATGTTTTTTTAATTTTGATTCATTTGAATTTTTTATTTTAATTTCTGGTTTTTAGTTATGTAATTTTTTTTTTTAATCAGAGAGGTCTCTCAAAAATACACCAGGCCTTGTCATACGCAAAAACAAAGTAGATATTGTAAGTGCTTGTATAAGAAATGAACATACATAGTAACACACACAATCATAATTATTATAAAATATATATTTTTTTTGTTAGTTTTAGAGAAATCAAAGTTGTCAATTTGTTTATTTATATGTTGTCGTATAATTTCCTTATTCGAATAAATATTACTCTCGAATCATATCAATGATTTGAAGAGAAGAGTAATTTAAAAAAAAAATACGATATCAAATAAGCAAACAAATAAAAAGAAACAAGCAGAAAACTTATATATGAGTAATTTTTGTGTGATGAGTCAAGAAAATACGTTTGAATAGGATCGAATTGAAGCAACTTAAAACACGTCATCCATAAATAGAATCCCTATACAAGCCACTCTTAATCAAATAACCAAAAAGAATATTTCTGTTCTAGGGTCAAAAAGTCTTCCAGAGAAATGTATTCCTCTGGTTAATTACATCATGGGAGATATTCAAGAATACTCTCGATAAAAGAAGTTTGGAATATATTATCATGAACTTGAAGAATTTGCCATCAAACAATGATTATTTCGTATGAGAATGCATTTATGCTTCAAAGTTCTCGCTAAGCCACATAACAGTTAGTGATTCTCTCACATCCTAAATGAATAACGACTCATCAACTTCAGAACCAAAGAAATAAGCAAAATCATCTCAATGAGGATATCACTATATGTCAGAGTTCACCAGACCATAAGGGCATAAAGTGAATCATTGTTTCCCAAACGAGCGACAGCTCATCGGTAGTTGGGTCGTCAAGTTAATATCAATGAAGTCAAAGTTATGATAGGGTTCAAAGGGGCTCAACAATGAAAATGGTAGAGTAATCCTAAAATGTAGAGGTAGCCGGGTCAATGTAACACAGACCCGTCATCTCAAGTTATTATGACCACAAGTCTATTTGGTCATGAAGGTTGTGGACCCAACACGTTTAGAGAGCCACGAAAATCCATGAATTGCGTCGTCCATAGGGATTTCGGTAGCCTTAAAGTCAAAGGAATGAAACTCTATCCTATGACTATCAGGTAGAGCTCTAAGAGAAGAAACTTATACTCCCCGAAATTACAAAGATGCTGATATAAAAGAGGAAAAAGGGAAATTCAACTACAAAGCAAAAAAAAAAAACTATAAACAAAAGGACTTATATCTCATTTAGGTTGAGGCAACTTCTAACACTTTAAGCACATTAAATAACCACCTAAGTATAAATTTATGATGGGTCGGCTGGGTTGGAAAAAAATGGGGGGCTTCTCCCCAGGACATACAAATGAAACTAATATCAAGAGCGGTACTTAGATATTGTAGAGTCCCTATTATGTGACTTAGGTTATGCCCATGCAATGCAACTCGTTCAAAAACTGGGTTGTAGGCCATGCAGGAAAGTAAAAGACAGATTTAAAAAAGTTTTGAATTTCTTAATTCTAAATTTTAATTTATCTTGAATCTCCTATTAAGATGTTTATATAAAAAAATTTATGATTTTAAGTTTTTAGAGAACCTAAATTGTAATCTATGTGACATTCTAGATAAAATAGAAAAAAACAAGAAAAACAGACTAAACATGCAAATATGTAATAAAAAGTAAAAGCACTCGAAGCTATATAAAAAAGGTCAGTGACGTTGAGTTGGCGACATATCCCAGAAAAAGTAGAAAAAACGTCCATAGTTCACATATACATGTCTGACCCTAAAACTATATAAATAATATATAATTCACACTTAAGATGCAAAACTCGAGCTGCCACTCCTAGTCCTTGTCACGTGGTTCAATGTGTTATCTTTCTCGAAATCCATACCCATACCTTATTTATGGCATAGACTCAGTCTATGAACTCTATCAAAAACATTTGAAAGAGAAAATAAAGACTCAACCCATATGGAAATAATTTTAGTAAGAAATCCAACAAACTTGCAACATATAAGCCTTTTCATTGGCAGAGCTAAATGACTCCTGCAACCAAAAGGTTAGTAGAAATTATTACATGCTCCCCCTTAATGGTACCTGTGTGTGTGTGTGTGTGTGTACAGGCTCAACTCCCTACAAAAGAAGGCCATAATATACTACTATGCATATTAGCATATGAGCACATAAAAAAGCACAAAAGTGATGCATGGTTAACACAAACAAACCAACAAATGACAATAGCGAGAGGCGTAAAATGAAATACTACCTAACATCCTAAATCCTAAACTAGCACACCATTTAAAAAAAAAATGTCCTAACCAACATCTAAGTGCAGGATCAGCCGTCGAATACGTATGACTTTGATGGGGTTGCCACACTGGCCCCGTCGTAAATTTCCAATGGAACTAAAGGGTGTCACCCATAATGAATTTTGAAAAAAGTTGGCCTTACATATGACCTATTTTGCGACATGCATAACTTTAAAATTACGGTAAATATAATAAGTAGAAGAATATATTTTTTTAATTTTGAATATAAGTGCCATTAAATGCGAGTCCGCAACATGGAAGGTGATATGAGTTAGATCTCTTTGAACCTGAACACAATCATATATGTGTCAATCCTAATGCCTTAAATCACATTGCTCGCCAGGATCAACTTGACAAAGAATGCTTGTTAAGACATTGCGATCAACATGGGGTCACTCACCTATCGAGCCTGACTCATTATCCATGCATGCATGTAAATGCAAATGCAAGCAGTCATGTGAAAAATGATGAGAGTGAGTGTGCCATAGAGGCATTGACTCAGAAATGTGTGTGTGTCGTGGAGGCAGCGACCCGATGAAGGGGTGGAAGTGTCGTCAAGGCAGGCCCGACGGATGGATATGCATGAAGGCTGTGACCTAAAAGAATGGGCATGTTATGGAGACAATAACCCAAATGATGGGTGTGTCGTGGAGGCAGTGACCTGAAAAGAGTGACGATCCTCGCTTAGGAGAATCATACAAGTGGGGTGAATGTATGAATTATACCATCGTGGTGGTGGACCAAAGTATAGTCGTTGCTCGGGAAGAAGCTTTCTTCGTCACGAAAAGATTATGACAATGCTCCAAGTATCAACCCCCGCTTCTCTTGGGTCACGAAGCTCTTCTTGCAACGAGTTTTCTGGCGCCGACGCAACACCACACTTTCCTCTTCCTCTATATTATTTTTCAGACAAATATAGTGGCCAAAAAAAATGAGAGAGGAAGAAAAGGAAGGAAAATGGAGGAGAGGATGATGAAGAAGAAGAATGGAGAAGCTAAATTTTTGAAACTCTCCAAGCACTCATGTGATCGCTCTTCAAGTCTTTGTCTCTCCCCTCAATTTCTCAAACTAGGATGGTGATCGAGAAAGAAAATGCGAGAGAAGGAAGAAAAAAAAAAGAATAGAGAAGAGGAAGAAGAAGAAGGGTGAAGAAGCTCTCCAAGAACTCTCAGTTCTCCCTAAGTCAAAATGAGCTCGCCCTGTCCAAATCTCTCCCGCAGGAAGGATATTCTTCGGGTGCANATGAGAGAGGAAGAAAAAGAAGGAAAATGGAGGAGAGGATGAAGAAGAAGAAGAATGGAGAAGCTAACTTTTTGAAACTCTCTAAGCACTCATGTGATCGCTCTTCAAGTCTTTGTCTCTCCCCTCAATTTCTCGAACTAGGATGGTGATCGAGAAAGAAAACGCGAGAGAAGGAAGAAGAAAAAAAAATAGAGAAGAGGAAGAAGAAGAAGGGTGAAGAAGCTCTCCAAGAACTCCCAGTTCTCCCTAAGTCAAAATGAGCTCGCCCTGTCCAAATCTCTCCCGCAGGAAGGATATTCTTCGGGTGCAGAGGTTCAAATGACCACATGCCTCTTTTGACAAGTGCCCAAATTAGCTCAAAGGCTATTATTGGCTTAAGATTGGCTTATCCCGACGGTCGAAAGGTGTCCATATGCAAAACAGGGAGCAATTAATGAAATGAGTTAAAACTGGCTGAAGGGTGTGGCACAGCCAAGCCACAAATGGGGCATGACTACTCCTAAGTGTGGTCACATCTAGCTTACTTGGGGCCGTTTTCCTGTTTCTAGTAATATAAGCCACGTGACAAGATCGTGAAAAGCCCTCCCTAAACAAGATTGACAGTGCAAAAGCATCTTCGTTGTCCGTTATGCCAAAAACTCATTCAATCAGGATAGTCCCGTCAATGTAATGTCAGTCGGGCCTCACCTCATCGACAACCAAAGCCTAACCAAATGATATTGACCNCTACTTGGGGCTGTTTTCCTGTTTCTAGTAATATAAGCCACGTGACAAGATCGTGAAAGCCCTCCCTAAACAAGATTGACAGTGCAAAAGCATCTTCGTTGCCCGTTATGCCAAAAACTCATTCAATTAGGGTAGTCCCGTCAATGTAATGTCAGTCGGGCCTCACCTCATCGACAACCAAAGCCTAACCAAATGATATTGACCACTTGACAGAGGATCAAAGAGTTGTATCTTGAGCCTCAAAGAGTCATATGTGCGTGAAATATACTCTAAGATTATTGAAGCACATATCCTACGTCCGTGATATCAAAAGATGTTGCCAACAATATATTGATCAAATTTGGTAGTATTGTCAAATTAAAATATAATAAATTACCTTCACACCATATTTATTTCATCAGAAAAATTGCTAAAAAAATGTGATATAATTTTTTTCTCGAGTGATTATTACATATGGATCCCATATGTAATACTCATAATATTTTAAGTATCATTCATAGTATTGTTTCACCAAAACATCACTACAATAATAATATAATATTACTAAAAATACCTAAAATATGATCACCCACGTCTAATTCGAATGGATTTCATTTGGATGTAAAAGGGCTATTTTAAATCTTTTCGACCAATTTTTGCATCTGAATTTCATTGGCAAGACTGATAATATTTTATGTGTTATTTAGGGTCCGTTTAGAATAGCTTGTATATTTCAAAATAAGCTGCTTATCCTGAAAAACGCGTTTGACGAAATGCGCCCGCCGAGCTGCCCAATGGACCCTTAGGGTCTGTTTAGGGCAGTTGCAGCTTATTGAATAATCTGCTGATAAGCTGATTAAAAATAATCTGCTAATAAGCTAGATGTGATGACTATTAGAATTTTATATTTTTTGGGAAAAACGAAACCGCTGTCAGAAAGCTGTTACCACGATGTGAAAATTCTGACTTCAGCATTTTCAAAACACATAAGCCGTCAAAAAGCAATTTACCCAAAGAATAAAGAGGTGTGTTTCCAAATCCTCATCATATAAGCTTCTCGAAACATACACAGAGAGAGAAAGAGGGATAGAAGAGGCGGCGCTCAGCGCATAAAGTCGGGAAGGCAGATCGCTGCTGCGCCAGTAGATCCGCTCTTGTATAATCAAAATTCCCTGTTTATTACCTTTTAATCTACCTCATCTCTTTCTTTTTCGCCGGTGTATTGTGTCTAAGCTGCGGGCAGAAGATCCGGGAAACGGTTGTGGTTGAAAAAAATGGTGCGTGCACTCCTTTTGGAATTCGATTTATGGCAAAAATATCTGCAATCGTACTTATTTGATAATTTGCCTCAATTCGTAAGGTCAAAACAATTCCAAGGATCGGTAAAACGATCTTAGATTTCATCTGGAAAGCTTTCGTTGGCCTTTTTGGCATTCGTATCGTGCTTCGATCTTGGCATTTGGCGAGTTGCTTATGCCTGCATCTTGAACGACCTAAATTTCAGTCGGCGAAGGTGGTTCTATGGGGTTTTGGTGTACTTGAATATTTATTAGACATGCCTAAAGTTTCTCTTAGATCTGTGTGCTTATTACATGATAATTACCTTAAATTATTTGATATGTGTGGTGCTTATTTGATTGTGGTTAATTTTTTTTGGGGCATTCGAGCTGTTTGGCTGCAAGCAGAATTTAACTTGAATAGGATTTCGTAAATCCTTTAAATCCGGATTTACAAAACACGTTGAACAACTAGATTTGTAAATCTGGATTTATGGTGAAACGAGAAGAAAATTGGATTTACATGGGTAAATTTAACTGTTTGGTTGGATATGTGCTAAATTCATATCCAGATAAATCCTTTTAGAAAGGCACTACCAAACATCCCCTTATGTTTCTTATTTGCTGTGAAGGAATGTAACATTCCTTGCGGATTTCTCTAAGTAGATTTATTTTTATTTAAAAATTGGGCTAAAGAACTGAGGACAAATATTGCCCATGGTAATTGAATTAAATACACATAAGGACCACATATAAACTTGGGAAACAAATATAGACAAATTGATTATTACATGAAAAATGCCATGACATGAACACATATTCTAAGATTGTCCATCGTCAGTCTTCCTAAGTTGCGAAGAACCTTACTTTGGAGAGTTTGAATGCTGTTGGAAGAAGAACTGAGAGGTATTATGCTGCAGAGAGATAAGTTAGTAATATTCATCCCAAAGAAGAAGTTATAAGGTAAAATATTTCTCAAAGAAGATGAGATGTAGGGGCCATGATCCCACAGAGAGATAAAAGGATAAACAACATTTACAACACATCCATAAAAGAGTATTGCCATAGGAGCCATTGCAACAATCAAATAACTTTAATTGGATATTTTCTCAAAAAAGTTCGAATCAATCTGCATGAAATGTAGGCAAATAGAGGTAGATGATTTAGGCAGATAAAGAAGATTCATGCCCTATTTTTGCATTTTTTTTTTCTTTGTGGCTCATAGCTAAGCTTTAGTGGGTCGGGTTATATGGGTTAAATAATTGGTTGTATGGGCAGATGTTACAAAGGAAGGAGTGTTTCTTAGTTTTTGTGGCACAATGAAAAATATATTTTCTAATAGGATTTGAGGGATTGATAGAAACTCAATTGATGCGGTTGTACATGGGTGATTTGGTTGGCACAATTGATAGAAAAACAAGCCATTTTAGTTTGTTTATGTTTTGGGATATAGAAAAGTGTCAAAATAGTCTCCTGACTCTTTGCAGGGGAATCATTTTAATCCCAGGGTTGATAAACTGTCAATTTAGTCCCAATCTCTTTTAATGAGGGTTAAAATAAGCTCATCGAGGACTAGTTTAGCCCATATTAAAAGATTATGAGGACCAAGTTGACACTTTTGTAGGCACTGGGACTAAAAATGATCCCATGTAAATAGTCAGTGGGCTATTTTAATACTTTACTTGTTTGGAATAGCAAGAAGAAACATTTTCAAACTATCTCAAATATGAATCTCCATGCGTGCTTGCTGATGCGTGCTTTGGATAATGCGGAGCATGATGATGATTTCCATGCATGATTGCTGCTTTATTTGTTTGTATTTATAATATTTTTCCTGGATATTTAGTTGTAGAGTTGACTGTTTTTCTGTATAAAGTTTCATATAGTAAAAACTGAAGCTAATAAAATGCTTGAAAAAAACCATCAAATTTGAATTTCCTGAATCTTCTTTTATCTATTTGCACATTTACTAAGACATACACCTTTTTTTTTCTATATTCAGATTCATTTTGTCCTTTTACTAAGTCGTCAAGGAAAGGTTAGACTTACAAAGTGGTACTCTCCATATTCACAGAAGGAAAGATCCAAGGTGCACATTTATTTTTAGTTTCATTTTTTTTCTATTTCAGTGTTTTGTTTCATCCAATATTCTTTATTTATTTGCCGGTTGATGTTTCGCCACATTAGCTTTGGAATCTTTTGCACATATACTTTATCATTAGCTTGAATATATATATGGTGCTTCCTCTTAGGGAACTTAAACTTTAACTGCAAGAATTTATGCATTTTCGTGCTAGAAGTAAAAACATGATCTTTATAATATTGTGATGTTTTCACAATTGCGAATGTTCATTTTCAGTTGCATTATTAGTTTTATTATTATTATGTAATTTCTCATTGAGCTATGGTGCTAGGACATCCTAGTTAAAGCCCATTTGCTACTGAGATATGTGACCGGACTTGACAAATTTGTAGTTTAATTTCCTTTTTTATGACCTAAATCCCTTTAGATGAGTTGGAATTCATCTTATGCTAATGTTTAGTTTTACATTGGTCAGTGATACCCATTTGAACGAATATCTATATCTTATCTATATAAATATTTATATTTTATTTTCATATTGTATTGACGAAAGTATATTTCATAGATATGTATGATGTGTAGTAGTCCTCTTTTGAGAGTAATAATTACTTGTGTTTAGCTCTGCTTTTGAATAATCTTGAATGATTTATTCATTATATGTACCAAGTTGTGTCATTGTTTCTTCACTTTTGAGCATGTTCGAAAAAGTGTACTAACAAGCCATGTTATTTTCTCCCACTATTTAATGATCCTCTGTGCTTAACCTCATTTTGTAGCACAGACTCTCTTAACTTCGCTTTTCCTGTACTCATTCAACTTTGTTATGAAAGTGCTTGGAACCATACACACCTAGTCTTTGGACTTTAAAGCAAATGCTTACAGCTTTCTTGAGCGATAAAGAATTGAGATGAGGGACTATGATGACTTGTCTACTCATCAGTGGTAGTGATGTATATTTACAGAGGATAAATTCTGTTTCTATGCATCTAGATTGAAATTTTGTATTTTTGGGGACTTCTAGTGGAATTATAGTCGGGGCCACCATTTTTGGGTCATTTTATGGCATTTATACCTTTTTGTAAATTTTTTTTTTGTTATGATTATATATTTGTCATTTATGATAGAAAAAAAGCTTTCATTATCTACAGAATAATATGGTTTCTAAAATCCAAAACTCTTGTTGCTAATAATTTTTCCGAAGAGAAAAACTCGATTTAAATTTTATGGTTAAAGTCATGTTATATATAAGATCATGCATGTGGAAAAACTCGCCACAGATGGGGATGGTGAGAAGAGTGGCTGTATTATTAAAACCTACAATTGTGTTATGCGATGGAATTATGAACTTGTAATTAACAAAAGAGTCTATTTTTTTACTCCAGCAGTGACATGGGTTGTGGTTGCGGTTGATGAGATGAATGAGAGAATAAGTTTTGGATTATAACTCTAATTTTGCTTTAGGGTCGTACTGAGTATGGTAGGCATAGGTAGATTTCTCACCAGTTAGGGCAGTTAGATATATGTTTTTCCTTCTTCTAAATTCATAAAAGGCTGGTTTGTTAAATTTATAGTTTTTTTTGTCCTTTCTACGATAAGAAATTTGACAAATTTTAATTTATGTTTTAGTCATAAATACATTATTGTCAGGTATTTATCATTTTTTATTCAGTTAATATGAGTTATACTTTCTTTTTTGAATGACAGTCGTATATTATTATGTGAATTAAACCTGTGCTTTAGAGTTTAGAAAAAGTCTTCTTCTCTAACCAGTAAGCCATGGATCATTTTCTCGATTATTCTAATTAAATATTAATTATTATCTAATAGGAAGTTAAACTTTCGTGCTAGGCTAGTTATAA
>JXCR01139347.1:31118-47051 GCA_002079205.1 Phalaenopsis hybrid cultivar
CATAAATCCAAATTGATTATGAGAAATGTTTGTAATACATTTTAACCTATGTTCAATTACCCTCTCCCATAATTTTAAAGTATGACACATCAACTTAATTCTACTATAATTTGCACACTCTTGTGCATCCCCTTTATTCTTAAAAATGGGAACCAAAATACTCTGCTATAATTTGCACACCATTGTGCATCCCCTTTATTCTTAAAAATGGGGACCAAAATACTCTTTCTTCACTCCTCAGGCATCATTTTAGTTTATAAAATAATATTAAAGAGTTTATTAAGCCAAGAAACTCCCAAATCTCTTAAACATTTTCATACTTCAATTGAGATATCATTAGGTCCTACATACTTTTCACCTTAGTTTTCTTTAAAGCCTCCTCAATTTTTTTTACTGATACGACAATAAAAATGAAATGTTTTATTATTTTTAACGATATTAAGTTCACTAAGGTCGATCGTATTTTCAGAAAATTTATTAAAAAATTTATCGAAATAACTCACCCACCTATGTGGAATATCTTTTTCTAAGGAAAACACATTTTGATTTTCATCTTTAATATAATTTACTTGAGTTAAATCGTTACTTTTTTCTCTTTATTTTTCATCCTCCTCAGTATCTAATATATTATAAAGATCATTAAAAACAAAATTTTTAGCGTCACATATTATTCTTTTAGACTCCTTGCTGGCCGTTTGATATTTTTTCCAGTTCTCTAAGCTTTTACATTTAAACCAATTTTTATAACACAACCTCTNCCCTCCTCAGTATCTAATCTGTTATAAAGATCATTAAAAACAGAATTTTTAGGGTCACATATTATTCTTTTAGACTCCCTGCTGGCCGTTTGATATTTTTTCCAGTTCTCTAAGCTTTTACATTTAAACCAATTTTTATAACACAACCTCTTATATTTTATCTTTTCTTGCACATTATTTTTTCCCACCAACTATTTTTATTTTTAAAAACTTTTTCTTTTGATTCTCCAAGTATATCTTTTATTACTTGTTTAATATTGTTTGTTACTTTAATCCCATATAGCATTTGTTTCATCATGAACATCCCAAATTTGAAATTTTGAATTTTACTCAAAAATAAAAACAAGCCAAATAGAAACAAATCTTGATTCCTAATAGAAAATAACCAAAAAAAAAAAAGAAATAAGTAAAAAATGGCAAGGATGGCAACAGAAATTGCCAATCAAACAAAAATTGCCCGCTTGGTCTTTCTGCGGTTGCGGAAGTTTCAATTCTGCGGTATTGGGGAATCTCTAAAAGGGCACGAGCTTGGCGTCATTGAATTTTTTAATAAATATACAACAACAACAACAACAACAACAACAACAAAGCCTTAGTCCCACTACGTGGGGTCGGCTACATGAATCATTNACAAAAATTGCCCGCTTGGTCTTTCTGAGGTTGCGGAAGTTTCAATTCTGCGGTATTGGGGAATCTCTAAAAGGGCACGAGCTCGGCGTCATTGAATTTTTTAATAAATATAATTTACTAATTTGATTTCATTGTGTACAACTGCTAATTTTGTATATAACAGGANAAAAAACAATTCATTTCATTCATAAAATAAGTAAAAAAAATAGCCCAAATAATTAACCCTGTAGAAAACATGGAAAAAAGCACACGCACACACAACTTTTTCAAGAAAAGCAATCATTCTCACTACCCTATTGTCTAGTTATGTACAATGGGCTAGATGCAAAAAATAAGGAATAAATCAAAATGCAAGTGTAGATGGTTTGTTATTTTTGAAATTTTCTAATAAATTTTATTGATTATTTTTCAATGTTTTTTAATTTTGATTCATTTGAATTTTTTTATTTTAATTTCAGGTTTTTAGTTATGTAAATTTTTTTTTATCAGAGAGGTCTCTCAAAAATACACCAGGCCTTGTCATATGCAAAAACAAAGTAGATATTGTAAGTGCTCGTATAAGAAATGAACATACATAGTAACACACACAATCATAATTATTATAAAATATATGTTTTTTTTGGTTAGTTTTAGAGAAATCAAAGTCATCAATTTGTTTATTTATATGTTGTCGTATAATTTCCTTATTCAAATAAATATCACTCTCGAATCATATCAATGATTTGAAGAGAAGAGTAATTTAAAAGAGGAAAATACGATATCAAATAAGCAAACAAATAAAAGAAACAAGCAGAAAACTTATATATGAGTAATTTTCGTGTGATGAGTCAAGAAAATACGTTTGAATAGGATCGAATTGAAGCACCTTGAAACACGCCATCCATAAATAGAATCCCTATACAAGCCACTCTTAATCAAATAACCAAAAAGAACATTTATGTTCTAGGGTCAAAAGTCTTCCAGAGAAATGTATTCCTCTGGTTAATTACATCATGGGAGATATTCAAGAATACTCTCGATAAAAGAAGTTTGGAATATATTATCATGAACTTGAAGAATTTGCCATCAAACAATGATTACTTCGTATGAGAATGCATTTATGCTTCAAAGTTCTCGCTAAGCCACATAACAGTTAGTGATTCTCTCACATCCTAAATGAATAACGACTCATCAACTTCAGAACCAAAGAAATAAGCAAAATCATCTCAATGAGGATATCACTATATGTTAGAGTTCACCAGACCATAAGGGCATAGAGTGAATCATTGTATCCCAAACGAGCGGCAGCTCATCGGTAGTTGGGTCGTCAAGTTAATATCAATGAAGTCAAAGTTATGATAGGGTTCAAAGGGGCTCAACAATGAAAATGGTAGAGTAATCCTAAAATGTAGAGGTAGCCGGGTCAATGTAACACAGACCCGTCATCTCAAGTTATTATGACCACAAGTCTATTTGGTCATGAAGGTTGTGGACCCAACATGTTTAGAGAGCCACAAAAATCCATGAATTGCGTCATCCATAGGGATTTCGGTAGCCTTAAAGTCAAAGGAATGAAACTCTGTCCTATGACTATCAGGTAGAGCTCTAAGAGAAGAAACTTATACTCCTCGAAATTACAAAGATGCTGATATAAAAGAGGAAAAAGGGAAATTCAACTACAAAGCAAAAAAAAAAAACTATAAACAAAAGGACTTATATCTCATCTAGGTTGAGGCAACCTCTAACACTTTAAGCATATTAAATAACCACCTAAGTATAAATTTATGATGGGTCGGCTGGGTTGAAAAAAAATGGGGGGCTTCTTCCCGGGACATACAAATGAAACTAATATCAAGAGCGGTACTTAGATATTGTAGAGACCCTATTATGTGACTTAGGTTATGCCCATGCAATGCAACTCGTTTATAAATCGGGTTGTAGGCCATGCAGGAAAGTAAAAGACAGATTTAAAAAAGTTTTGAATTTCTTAATTCTAAATTTTAATTTATCTTGAATCTCTTATTAAGATGTTTATATAAAAAAAATTATGATTTTAAGTTTTTAGAGAACCTAAATTGTAATCTATGTGACATTCTAGATAGAATAGAAAGAAACAAGAAAAACAGACCAAACATGCAAATATGTAATAAAAAGTAAAAGCACTCGAAAGTATATAAAAAAGGTCAGTGATGTTGAGTTGGCGACATATCCCCGAAAAAGTTGGAAAAACGCCCATACTTCACATATACATGTTTGACCCTAAAACTATATAAATAATATATAATTCACACTTAAGATGCAAAACTCGAGCTGTCACTCATAGTCCTTGTCACGTGGTTCAACGTGTTATCTTTCTCGAAATCCATACCCATACCTTATTTATGGCATAGACTCAGTCTAGGAACTCTATCAAATACATTTGAAAGAGAAAATAAAGACTCAACCCATATGGAAATAATTTTAGTAAGAAATCCAACAAACTTGCAACATATAAGCCTTTTCATTGGCAGAGCTAAATGACTCCTGCAACCAAAAGGTTAGTAGAAATTATTACATGCTCCCCCTTAATGGTACCTGTGTGTGTGTGTGTGTACAGGCTCAACTCCCTACAAAAGAAGGTCATAATATACTACTATGCATATTAAGCATATGAGCACATCAAAAAGCACAAAAGTGATGCATGGTTAACACAAACAAACCAAGAAATGACAATAGCGAGAGGCGTAAAATGAAATACTACCTAACATCCTAAATCCTAAACTAGCACACCATTTAAAAAAAAAATGTCCTGACCAACATCTAAGTGCAGGATCAGACGTCGAATACGTATGACTTTGATGGGGTTGCCACACTGGCCCCGTCGTAAATTTCCAATGGAACTAAAGGGTGTCACCCAGAATGAATTTTGAAAAAAGTTGGCCTTACATATGACCTATTTTGCTACATGCATAACTTTAAAATTCGGTAAATATAATAAGTAGAAGAATATATTTTTTTAGTTTTGAATATAAGTGCCATTAAATGCGAGACCGCAACGTGGAAGGTGATATGAGTTAGATCCCTTTGAACCTGAACACAATCATATATGTGTCAATCCTAATGCTTTAAATCGCATTGCTCGTCAGGATCAACTTGACAAAGAATGCTTGTTAAGACATCGCGATCAACATGGGGTCACTCACCTATCGAGTCTGACTCATTATCCATGCATGCATGTAAATGCAAATGCAAGCAATCATGTGAAAAATAATGAGAGTGAGTGTGCCATAGAGGCATTGACTCAGAAAGGTGTGTGTGTCGTGGAGGCAGCGACCCGATGAAGGGGTGGAAGTGTCGTCAAGGCAGGCCCGACGGATGGGTATGCATGAAGTTTGTGACCTAAAAGAATGGGCATGTTATGGAGACAATAACCCAAATGATGTGTGTGCCGTGGATGCAGTGACCTGAAAAGAGTGATGATCCTCGCTTAGGAGAATCATACAAGTGGGGTGAATGTATGAATTATACCATCGTGGTGGTGGACCAAAGTATAGTCGTTGCTCGGGAAGAAGCTTTCTTCGTCACGAAAAGATTATGACAATGCTCCAAGTATCAACCCCCGCTTCTCTTGGGTCACGAAGCTCTTCTTGCAACGAGTTTTCTGGCGCCGACGCAACACCACACTTTCCTCTTCCTCTATATTATTTTTCAGACAAATATAGTGGCCAAAAAAAAATGAGAGAGGAAGAAAAAGAAGGAAAATGGAGGAGAGGATGAAGAAGAAGAAGAATGGAGAAGCTAACTTTTTGAAACTCTCTAAGCACTCATGTGATCGCTCTTCAAGTCTTTGTCTCTCCCCTCAATTTCTCGAACTAGGATGGTGATCGAGAAAGAAAACGCGAGAGAAGGAAGAAGAAAAAAAAATAGAGAAGAGGAAGAAGAAGAAGGGTGAAGAAGCTCTCCAAGAACTCCCAGTTCTCCCTAAGTCAAAATGAGCTCGCCCTGTCCAAATCTCTCCCGCAGGAAGGATATTCTTCGGGTGCAGAGGTTCAAATGACCACATGCCTCTTTTGACAAGTGCCCAAATTAGCTCAAAGGCTATTATTGGCTTAAGATTGGCTTATCCCGACGGTCGAAAGGTGTCCATACGCAAAACAGGGAGCAATTAATGAAATGAGTTAAAACTGGCTGAAGGGTGTGGCACAGCCAAGCCACAAATGGGGCATGACTACTCCTAAGTGTGGTCACATCTAGCTTACTTGGGGCCGTTTTCCTGTTTCTAGTAATATAAGCCACGTGACAAGATCGTGAAAAGCCCTCCCTAAACAAGATTGACAGTGCAAAAGCATCTTCGTTGTCCGTTATGCCAAAAACTCATTCAATCAGGATAGTCCCGTCAATGTAATGTCAGTCGGGCCTCACCTCATCGACAACCAAAGCCTAACCAAATGATATTGACCACTTGCCAGAGGATCAAAGACTTGTATCTTGAGCCTCAAAGAGTCATATGTGCGTGAAATATACTCTAAGATTATTGAAGCACATATCCTACGTCCGTGATATCAAAAGATGTTGCCAACAATATATTGATCAAATTTGGTAGTATTGTCAAATTAAAATATAATAAATTACCTTCACACCATATTTATTTCATCAGAAAAATTGCTAAAAAAATGTGATATAATTTTTTTCTCGAGTGATTATTACATATGGATCCCATATGTAATACTCATAATATTTTAAGTATCATTCATAGTATTGTTTCACCAAAACATCACTACAATAATAATATAATATTACTAAAAATACCTAAAATATGATCACCCACGTCTAATTCGAATGGATTTCATTTGGATGTAAAAGGGCTATTTTAAATCTTTTCGACCAATTTTTGCATCTGAATTTCATTGGCAAGACTGATAATATTTTATGTGTTATTTAGGGTCCGTTTAGAATAGCTTGTATATTTCAAAATAAGCTGCTTATCCTGAAAAACGCGTTTGACGAAATGCGCCCGCCGAGCTGCCCAATGGACCCTTAGGGTCTGTTTAGGGCAGTTGCAGCTTATTGAATAATCTGCTGATAAGCTGATTAAAAATAATCTGCTAATAAGCTAGATGTGATGACTATTAGAATTTTATATTTTTTGGGAAAAACGAAACCGCTGTCAGAAAGCTGTTACCACGATGTGAAAATTCTGACTTCAGCATTTTCAAAACACATAAGCCGTCAAAAAGCAATTTACCCAAAGAATAAAGAGGTGTGTTTCCAAATCCTCATCATATAAGCTTCTCGAAACATACACAGAGAGAGAAAGAGGGATAGAAGAGGCGGCGCTCAGCGCATAAAGTCGGGAAGGCAGATCGCTGCTGCGCCAGTAGATCCGCTCTTGTATAATCAAAATTCCCTGTTTATTACCTTTTAATCTACCTCATCTCTTTCTTTTTCGCCGGTGTATTGTGTCTAAGCTGCGGGCAGAAGATCCGGGAAACGGTTGTGGTTGAAAAAAATGGTGCGTGCACTCCTTTTGGAATTCGNTAATACCTAAAATATGATCACCCATGCCTAATTCGAATGGATTTCATTTGGATGTAAAAGAGCTATTATTAAATCTTTTCGACCAAATTTTGCATCTGAATTTCATTGGCAAGACTGATAATATTTTAGGTGTTATTTAGGGTCCGTTTAGAACAGCTTGTTTATTTCAAAATAAGCTGTTTATCCTGAAAAATGCTTTTGGCGAAATGCGCCCGCCGAGCTGCCCAATGGACCCTTAGGGTCTGTTTAGGGCAGCTGCAACTTATTGAATAATCTGCTGATAAGCTGATTAAAAATAATCTGCTAATAAGCTAGATGCAATGACTATTAGAATTTTATATTTTTTGAGAAAAGCTAAGCCGCTGTTAGAAAGCAGTTACCGCAGTGTGAAAATTCTGCCTTCAGCATTTTCAAAACACATAAGCCGTCAAAACACAGTTTACCCAAACAATATAAGTGGGTTTCCAAAACAACCAACTCATCATATAAGCTTCTCGAAACATACACAGAGAGAGAAAGAGGGATACAAGAGGCGGCGCTCAGCGCATAAAGTCGGGGAGGCAGATCGCTGCTGCGCCAGTAGATCCGCTCTTGTATAATCAAATTTCCCTGTTTATTACCTTTTAATCTACCTCATCTCTTTCTTTTTCGCCGGTGTATTGTGTCGAAGCTGCGGGCAGAAGATCCGGGTGTGGTTGAAAAAAAATGGTGCGTGCACTCCTTTTGGAATTCGATTTATGGCAAAAATATCTGCAATCGTACTTATTTGATAATTTGCCTCAATTCGTAAGGTCAAAACAATTCCAAGGATCGGTAAAACGATCTTAGATTTCATCTGGAAAGCTTTCGTTGGCCTTTTTGGCATTCGTATCGTGCTTCGATCTTGGCATTTGGCGAGTTGCTTATGCCTGCATCTTGAACGACCTAAATTTCAGTCGGCGAAGGTGGTTCTATGGGGTTTTGGTGTACTTGAATATTTATTAGACATGCCTAAAGTTTCTCTTAGATCTATGTGCTTATTACATGATAATTACCTTAAATTATTTGATATGTGTGGTGCTTATTTGATTGTGGTTAATTTTTTTTGGGGCATTCGAGCTGTTTGGCTGCAAGCAGAATTTAACTTGAATAGGATTTCGTAAATCCTTTAAATCCGGATTTACAAAACACGTTGAACAACTAGATTTGTAAATCTGGATTTATGGTGAAACGAGAAGAAAATTGGATTTACATGGGTAAATTTAACTGTTTGGTTGGATATGTGCTAAATTCATATCCAGATAAATCCTTTTAGAAAGGCACTACCAAACATCCCCTTATGTTTCTTATTTGCTGTGAAGGAATGTAACATTCCTTGCGGATTTCTCTAAGTAGATTTATTTTTATTTAAAAATTGGGCTAAAGAACTGAGGACAAATATTGCCCATGGTAATTGAATTAAATACACATAAGGACCACATATAAACTTGGGAAACAAATATAGACAAATTGATTATTACATGAAAAATGCCATGACATGAACACATATTCTAAGATTGCCCATCGTCAGTCTTCCTAAGTTGCAAAGAACCTTACTTTGGAGAGTTTGAATGCTGTTGGAAGAAGAACTGAGGGGTATTATGCTGCAGAGAGATAAGTTAGTAATATTCATCCCAAAGAAGAAGTTATAAGGTAAAATATTTCTCAAAGAAGATGAGATGTAGGGGCCATGATCCCACAGAGAGATAAAAGGATAAACAACATTTACAACACATCCATAAAAGAGTATTGCCATAGGAGCCATTGCAACAATCAAATAACTTTAATTGGATATTTTCTCAAAAAAGTTTGAATCAATCTGCATGAACTGTAGGCAAATAGAGGTAGATAATTTAGGCAGATAAAGAAGATTCATGCCCTATTTTTGCATTTTTTTTTCTTTGTGGCTCATAGCTAAGTTTTAGTGGGTCGGGTTATATGGGTTAAATAATTGGTTGTATGGGCAGATGTTACAAAGGAAGGAGTGTTTCTTAGTTTTTGTGGCACAATGAAAAATATATTTTCTAATAGGATTTGAGGGATTGATAGAAACTCAATTGATGCGGTTGTACATGGGTGATTTGGTTGTAACAATTGATAGAAAAACAAGTCATTTTAGTTTGTTTATGTTTTGGGATATAGAAAAGTGTCAAAATAGTCTCCTGACTCTTTGCAGGGGAATCATTTTAATCCTAGGGTTGATAAACTGTCAATTTAGTCCCAATCTCTTTTAATGAGGGTTAAAATAAGCTCATTGAGGACTAGTTTAGCCCATATTAAAAGATTATGAGGACCAAGTTGACACTTTTGTAGGCACTGGGACTAAAAATGATCCCATGTAAATAGTCAGGGGGCTATTTTAATACTTTACTTGTTTGGAATAGCAAGAAGAAACATTTTCAAACTATCTCAAAGATGAATCTCCATGCGTGCTTGCTGATGCGTGCTTTGGATAATGCGGAGCATGATGATGATTTCCATGCATGATTGCTGCTTTATTTGTTTGTATTTATAATATTTTTCCTGGATATTTAGTTGTAGAGTTGACTGTTTTTCTGTATAAAGTTTCATATAGTAAAAACTGAAGCTAATAAAATGCTTGAAAAAAACCATCAAATTTGAATTTCCTGAATCTTCTTTTATCTATTTGCACATTTACTAAGACATACACCTTTTTTTTTCTATATTCAGATTCATTTTGTCCTTCTACTAAGTCGTCAAGGAAAGGTTAGACTTACAAAGTGGTACTCTCCATATTCACAGAAGGAAAGATCCAAGGTGCACATTTATTTTTAGTTTCATTTTTTTTCTATTTCAGTGTTTTGTTTCATCCAATATTCTTTATTTATTTGCCGGTTGATGTTTCGCCACATTAGCTTTGGAATCTTTTGCACATATACTTTATCATTAGCTTGAATATATATATGGTGCTTCCTCTTAGGGAACTTAAACTTTAACTGCAAGAATTTATGCATTTTCGTGCTAGAAGTAAAAACATGATCTTTATAATATTGTGATGTTTTCACAATTGCGAATGTTCATTTTCAGTTGCATTATTAGTTTTATTATTATTATGTAATTTCTCATTGAGCTATGGTGCTAGGACATCCTAGTTAAAGCCCATTTGCTACTGAGATATGTGACCGGACTTGACAAATTTGTAGTTTAATTTCCTTTTTTATGACCTAAATCCCTTTAGATGAGTTGGAATTCATCTTATGCTAATGTTTAGTTTTACATTGGTCAGTGATACCCATTTGAACGAATATCTATATCTTATCTATATAAATATTTATATTTTATTTTCATATTGTATTGACGAAAGTATATTTCATAGATATGTATGATGTGTAGTAGTCCTCTTTTGAGAGTAATAATTACTTGTGTTTAGCTCTGCTTTTGAATAATCTTGAATGATTTATTCATTATATGTACCAAGTTGTGTCATTGTTTCTTCACTTTTGAGCATGTTCGAAAAAGTGTACTAACAAGCCATGTTATTTTCTCCCACTATTTAATGATCCTCTGTGCTTAACCTCATTTTGTAGCACAGACTCTCTTAACTTCGCTTTTCCTGTACTCATTCAACTTTGTTATGAAAGTGCTTGGAACCATACACACCTAGTCTTTGGACTTTAAAGCAAATGCTTACAGCTTTCTTGAGCGATAAAGAATTGAGATGAGGGACTATGATGACTTGTCTACTCATCAGTGGTAGTGATGTATATTTACAGAGGATAAATTCTGTTTCTATGCATCTAGATTGAAATTTTGTATTTTTGGGGACTTCTAGTGGAATTATAGTCGGGGCCACCATTTTTGGGTCATTTTATGGCATTTATACCTTTTTGTAAATTTTTTTTTTGTTATGATTATATATTTGTCATTTATGATAGAAAAAAAGCTTTCATTATCTACAGAATAATATGGTTTCTAAAATCCAAAACTCTTGTTGCTAATAATTTTTCCGAAGAGAAAAACTCGATTTAAATTTTATGGTTAAAGTCATGTTATATATAAGATCATGCATGTGGAAAAACTCGCCACAGATGGGGATGGTGAGAAGAATGGCTGTATTATTAAAACCTACAATTGTGTTATGCGATGGAATTATGAACTTGTAATTAACAAAAGAGTCTATTTTTTTACTCCAGCAGTGACATGGGTTGTGGTTGCGGTTGATGAGATGAATGAGAGAATAAGTTTTGGATTATAACTCTAATTTTGCTTTAGGGTCGTACTGAGTATGGTAGGCATAGGTAGATTTCTCACCAGTTAGGGCAGTTAGATATATGTTTTTCCTTCTTCTAAATTCATAAAAGGCTGGTTTGTTAAATTTATAGTTTTTTTTGTCCTTTCTACGATAAGAAATTTGACAAATTTTAATTTATGTTTTAGTCATAAATACATTATTGTCAGGTATTTATCATTTTTTATTCAGTTAATATGGATTATACTTTCTTTTTTGAATGACAGTCGTATATTATTATGTGAATTAAACCTGTGCTTTAGAGTTTAGAAAAAGTCTTCTTCTCTAACCAGTAAGCCATGGATCATTTTCTCGATTATTCTAATTAAATATTAATTATTATCTAATAGGAAGTTAAACTTTCGTGCTAGGCTAGTTATAACTTTTTTAATCTAAGTTAATAAAAAAAAAATTTATGCATTGTTTAATTTAATTTAATTAGTAATATATATTGTTTTAAATAATGGCTTCACGTTCTACCCTAACTACTAAGGTGTAATTTTTATCAATAATAAACATTAAATGGTTTAATTAAATATAGTGATAATTATCANAATTTTTAATCTAAGTTAATAAAAAAAAATTATGCATTATTTAATTTAATTTAATTAGTAGTATATATTGTTTTAAGTAATGGCTTCACGTTCTACGCTAACTACTAAGGTGTAATTTTTATCAATAATAAACATTAAATGGTTTAATTAAATATAGTGATAATTATCAAGATAGTCCCTCTCTTATATTTATTGGGGTTGTTTTGTCTCAGATTATATAAAATCCTCGATTTAGTTATAAGTTTCTTTAAAAAGGACTAAAATAGTTTTGCCACTTAACTAATGAAAATCAAAATTTTGGGTGTTAAACATGAGGGTACTTTAAGAGAATGTTTTTTTATTTTTATTTTTTTAAAATAAATCTTACTTGTATTATTTTGAAAACACAATTCTAAGGTTCCTAGTAGGTTGAAAGAACACAAGGGGTAGGTAAGGAAAGTGGGAGGAATGATGCCGGCCGAAATCTGGAGAGAAACGCAGCTTCTGTTGCCAAACAATAGTTGGCAACAGGTTTGAAGATGGCGGAGGCAAAATTTGTTGTTAGATAGCAGATTTGAACAGTTCGACGACTGTTTTGGTTGAAAACAGTGAGGCGAACCTGTTCCTAAATAAGATACAAACACCCCATTTGCAAAAGAAATTGATGCGCCACTAGGGTTGTCAAAAAAGCTCGTTGTTCGCGAACAGTTCGTGTTCGGTTCGTCAATGAGTTCGTGTTCGATNAAGAGAAACGCAGCTTCTGTTGCCAAACAGCAGTTGGCAGCAGGTTTGAAGATGGCGGAGGCAAAATTTGTTGTTAGATAGCAGATTTGAACAGTTCGACGACTGTTTTGGTTGAAAACAGTGAGGCGAACCTGTTCCTAAACAAGATACAAACACCCCATTTGCAAAAGAAATTGATGCGCCACTTCTAAGAGTGTTCCTAAACAAGATACAAACACCTCATTTGCAAAAAAAATTGATGCGCCACTTCTAAGAGCAGAAATTAGAGAGTAAAATCTCGAAATTGCACCAAACCGAGCAAAAAATGTCAAAAAAAAAAACACAACATATAAATTGATTCATAATAGAAAATACAACAACAACAACAACAACAACAACAAAGCCTTAATCTCACTACGTGGGGTTGGCTACTTGAATACTTTTTTCCATTGTGTCCTATTTAGTGTCATATTTTCATTTAGTTCTATTAAGATAATTTTTTATGCAATAAGCCCAAGTCTTTATATCTAAAACAGCTACTCTCTTAATCGGATCATCAGATGGTTGACGCTTAATCTGACCAAACCATCTAAGACGACTTTCTCTAATTTTGTCCTTCAAAGAAGCTACACCAACCCTTTCACGGATATATTCATTTTGCATTTTGTCTCTAAGTGTAAAGCCACTCATCCACCTAATCATTCTCATCTTGGCAACATTTAACTTAGTATTATACTTCTCTTTTAAAGGCCAACATTCACGCTATAGAGCATTGCAGGTCTCATCACTGTCTTATAAATTTTCCTTTCAGTCTAAACGGTACTTTTCTATCACACAATAGGCCCGAAGTATTCCTCCACTTCAACCAACCAACTTGAATTATACTATTAACATTCCCATCTATATCACCATCGCTTTGAACAACATAACCGAGATATCTAAATCGTTCACACTTTTTAATAATTTGATCATCCAAACTTGCACTTTTGTCACTAGAGCTGCTACTACTAAAATTACGTTTCATGTATTCAGCTTTAGTTCTATTCAAATGAAGGCCTTTAGACTCCAATGTAGATCTTCATAATTCAGGTTTTTCTTGGAATTTTTCTTTTGTCTAATCCACGAGAAGGATATCATCAGCAAAAAACATACACCAAGTTACATTCTCCTGTAAATGTCCAGTAAGACCATCCATAACTAAAACTAAAAGATATGGGCTTAAAGCCGATCACTGGTGTAATCCAACAAAAATAGGAAAATATTTGGTTAATCCTCTTTCATCGAACACAAGTAACAACTCTAGTATACATATCTTTAATGACATGAATATAAGTCATATCNCTTATGATATCCTAATTTTTAAAACTATTAATTTTAACTTTTGTTAGTTTAGATGATAAGAGTATTTTGATCACTGTTTAAAGGAACTTACAATGGCCCTTGTCCTACTCTAATTAAGTATAATTAACCATAGTTAGTATTAAAAAACATATGTTGAGCAAATATTTCATTATGTTGCAAGCATCCATTTAAATTCAACAAAACTAAATTTATTGTTATGATTTTTGGAGAGATCTACAATCATAATATTTTTCTGCGAAGTATATGTTAAATTATTATAAAAAAACATTTGATATCCACTTAAGCAATGAAATTTCTCATGGCTAACGCTTGGTTGCCAACAGAAAAAGTTCCCACCAAAATATGCGCCAGAGTTGCTGCTGCTGTTAATTTTTCTATTTCTGCTTATTTGTAAAGATTTATCCTAGGATTTCCCTTCCTGCTGTCTGTTGTTTTATGATTATCTTCACTCTATAGCAGATATAACTTTCATTATGTTGCAAAGGTAATCCGTGAGCTTAGTGGAGTAATTCTCACGAGAGGCCCGAAGCTCTGCAATTTCGTTGAATGGAGAGGATTTAAAGTTGTATACAGAAGGTAACTTGAATTGTTCTTATTATCGATGCAATTCAGATTCCTTAAAAAGCGTTCTTATCTGTCTAATATCTGTTAAAAATTGATTACAGATATGCTAGCCTCTACTTTTGCATGTGCATCGATGCTGATGATAATGAGCTAGAAATTCTTGAAATCATTCATCACTTTGTTGAGATACTTGACCGATACTTCGGCAGTGTTAGTCAATATTTTTGTTGGAAAATTTACTTGCATACCAGTCAATTCCTATGTATTAACATACCTAAACACCTAAATTTTAATTTTACTTACATGCCACCTTACCTATGCATGGAAAAGTGTATTTAACTTTTTAAAAGTTAAAAGGGTGGCACTTTTTATGTGATATGAAAGATTTGACTGCCATAAATGTAAAAAGTAAAGTTTAGGTTTTAGATATGTAAATACATATGAATCGATTGGTATGTATGTAAATACCGTTTTTTTATTATAGCATGCTTTCTGTTTGATATCGCCATCTAATATTTTTCTATTCTCCAGGTTTGTGAGCTGGACTTGATCTTCAATTTTCACAAGGTGTGATATTATTTCCATATATTCCCTTTCTAATTCTTATTTTGGTCTTCAATATCATAATAAATTTAGGAACATGCAGGCTTATTATATACTGGATGAGATTCTGATTGCTGGTGAGCTCCAAGAGTCTAGCAAAAAAGCTGTTGCCCGGATTGTAGCTGCTCAGGTGCCCAATCCTTATAAGCGTTGCTAATTTCATTGTGTTATTTGTGATGTCTTTTAATTTTTTTCATCTCTGTACTCATACAGTTCCTGATATATTGAGAAAAAAAGGAANAGGATTGTAGCTGCTCAGGTGCCCAATCCTTATAAGCGTTGCTAATTTCATTGTGATATTTGTGATGTCTTTTAATTTTTTTCATCTCTGTACTCATACAGTTCCTGATATATTGAGAAAAAAAGGAAAAAATTAAGCAATCCCTTAGCATGATTATAAAGTCAACATTTATGATGCAAGAACACAAAGGCCGGTCATTGAAAAGTTTAGGACTTATATGTATTATAATTTTTCAATTATAATATATTTTTTCACATAAAATTTGAGTAGAACAATAAAACTGTTGCTCAGATTATACCTGCTTAGTTACCAAATGCTTGTAAGCGTGCTGATTTTGTTGTGGTAGTTTATGCATTATAATTTGCCAATTATAATGTATTCTCTTGATGTTTTCATCTCTCTACTAATCTTTATTTTATTGAAAAAAAATATTTAGTGGAATCCTTTTCATGTATATTATTGAAAAGTATAGGATGCAAATAAGGCATAATAATATACATTATAATCATAACTTGTGAATTCTAACATATTTATTTCAATAAATTTTGAAAATTAATTGGAATAATATGATATTCTCCTAATATTTTAACTAATAAATAATAAATAACTAATCCTTCTTTTNATTTGAAAATTAATTGGAATAATATGATATTCTCCTAATATTTTAACTAATAAATAATAAATAGCTAATCCTTCTTTTAGATTTATTAAGAAGAATTTAAACTTAGAAATCATGTATTTTCTAAAATATGGAAT
>JXCR01139347.1:47838-72136 GCA_002079205.1 Phalaenopsis hybrid cultivar
TTTTTTTTTTATGATATAGTTCTAATTGGTGAGACAAATATTGAAATAAATGAAAATTAGAACAATAAAGAAAGAATTTAGAAATTAAGGCCTTTGAATTTGTATAACAAAAATGACTTCAATATTAATGTTAGTGGGTATGAAGAGGTTTAAATGGTTTGTATCTACTATGAAAAAGAATGAAGATATAGATTAGAATATAATTTCTACATTTGAGCTTAATTTTTAAAATAGAGAAGTGACTTGAGAATTTTGTGGGACAAAAGGATATCGTGAAGGCTTTGAAAGAAAATGTTATAAAGTCTTAGTTAGACTTATTATTGTTGTGTAGATTCAAATTTTTTGCTAAAAATAGTCATTGCTTTTTAAACCGAGCGAGATATAAATGACAATAATAAGATAGATATGTGAAAATATTAAGAAGGATAAATTGCGGTGATTATATTAGAGAAAATGTTGTAATGATATTTTTTGAAGATTTGAAAAATGAAAATAGATTTAAATGATTTGGATGTATACAATAATAATAGAAAATGCACTTGTTAGACAAATTAATGAAATCAGTACCCTGTATTTATGTAGAAAAAGTGGTAAACCTAAGATTAAATGAATCAAAGGAATTTAAAATGAATTGCAAAGAATACATTTAAGAAATGAGGATGTATAATTTTGATCCCAAATAGGTGAGATAAGATTAATAATGATGATGAGAATTATGACATGCTGATGTATGATTTGTAAGGGTTTATGCTTTTATGCAACTAGGATAATACAATGAATATATATCACATAGAAGAAATAAGGGTTCACAGAATATGGACTACTAGTTGCACAAAAAATCATGTTCGTTAGGTGTAAACTAGAAAAAGACTTGNACTATTACTGAGAATGATGATTCAATTGTCTTGGATAGAAGCTGTTCGGTCCTTGTATCTTAACCATGTNAGAAAAACTGTGAAATCCTTCTATAGCAGCAAAAGATACTGTGAAATTCATGCTACAGAATTCTTTTCATAGCCCACATGAACGTTGTTTATGGCCACACTTTTGCCTTAATTTAATTTAATTTCAATTTGTATGAGAACACTTAACCTCGAGAACACATCTGCCCTCATAGCCATATACAAAACATCTAAAATTGAAAATTATAAAATAAAATAAAACAACTATGGTAAACTTGGTCAGATCATTTTTCTTAGTTGNCAACACTTAACCTCGAGAACACATCTGCCCTCATAGCCATATACAAAATATCTAAAATTGAATATTATAAAATAAAATAAAACAACTATGGTAAACTTGGTCAGATCATTTTTCTTAGTTGATATTTTAGTGAAGTACAAACACACATTTCATTGTCAAATCTGCAGGACTTGGATAAACTTAGCTCTGATCCATTAATGCATCTTACAAAATAATTCTGTAGTCCTCACAAGCAAGTCTTTCATTTTAGTAAATTAGATATCTCCATTAGTAGAGACAATTTCATTATCCATAATAGCTTCAGGAACAAGTTATATAGATTTGTATGTCAAATTATTGACTTCAAAGACATGCCGAGCAGATGGAAAGAAAGAAGATTTTAAGGTTTCTTTATTAGGATCATAAATATGGTCAAATCAGATGAATTAAAGATTTGATTAGCATCAAATCTTGAATGAACTTTTAATCTGTAGGGGTTTGTTCTATTGAATTCTAAAATTTTAAACGACTTTGCTTTTTTTACAATTAAAATTTGAAGCATTTTGAAGAATTTTTAAATTTACATACATGATTATTTTATTACGTAATTTATATTACACATACATATGGTTCACGTCTGCAAAAAACTTATAATTATCATACTTAATAGTTTACCCTTTTTACAAATTCGTCCTTGAATCAAAACTGCTTATATGCATCCTAATCCATATTGATAATAACTTATAACTAATTTCTAGTAAATAATATGATAAAAATGTTAAAAAATAAACAAATCATATAAATATGATGAATATATGGCCGTACTATCTGAAAACTTACCTAAACAGTTTAAATGAGTTCTTGACGAATCATGCATATATAGAATTGATCATATAAATGGACTTTTAAGTTTCCTTTTGAACACCCTTATAAGCAAATTTGATGAAATAATCATGGAACTTCATTTTTTTATGGTTCTGTTTTAATGAATTTGTAAGTGAGGGATTAAGAATAAATATTATAATTAAATTTAGTTTATTATAGATATAGTTTTTAAGGAACGCAACAATTAAATTGGCTTGAATTATGATTAAACTTTAAAAATATATTATATTATGCACATCATTTAATTTAAAGATTCAATGCACTCGCAGTACATTCTTTTAAAATTTTTTTCCTTTCATTTTTCAAATTTTTTAATCCATAAAACCGTTGCATGTTGTGCTGTAATTCTTACAATTATATTTTATGACAATATATTTTTACTTAATTAATTACTTAGGGCCTGTCTGGAATCAATTTTTANGCAGTACATTCTTTTATTTTTTTTTTTTCCTTTCATTTTTCAAATTTTTTAATCTATAAAACCGTTGCATGTTGTGCTGTAATTTTTACAATTATATTTTATGACAATATATTTTTACTTAATTAATTACTTAGGGCCTGTCTGGAATCAATTTTTATTGTGTTTTTTGTTTTGAAAATATTTTTTTTTTGTTTGTTATTATTATTATTTTTAAAATAAATTTGAATTCATTTTCAGAAATACTAAAATAGTTCAAAATCTATTTTTAGTGTTTTTAAAATACGTTCCACGACCTTACAGCTCCCTATAAGCTCCACCCATCCAATCATGATAGATATATCACGCTTTGTCTTCCGCTAACTCAATTTTTTAGTAAAAGATTTACATATATACCACTCAATTTGTACGTATTGACATTTCTAAGACCTAAACTTCAATATTTATTACATACTACCTTGCCTACACATCAAAAGGTGTTGTTCACTTTTAAAAGGTGGTATTTTTTATATGATATGAAAGATTTGGGTGGTATGTATGTAAATGCCCCTTTTTTATTTTCCCTTCTGGGAGATGCTGACGTTGAGACCGGACGACAGTTGCCCTTCATACTTTCGAGCTCATCCCATTAATAGATGATCAAATTATTGTCTATCCTTCCTCGCAAATCATGTTAACAAAATTTTTATAGATAAATTATCTCTTTTTTCTCCAAAATAAACACCATAAAAGTTTCTGATTTTATACATTCGTTTATTGATATAGAGTTTGTTAGATTTAATTATACAATGTACATGATATTTCTTAGAATTTTTGGCAATTATGCTCTAGCACCTATGAATGGCTTATCTATGGAAGCAATATGAAATTTCTACCAGGTGCTTGGTAATTGCAATGTTAAAGGATTTCTAATGCATGGATTGAGGTTCTACCTTTTTTATTTTTTTCAAATATTCGCCAATGTTATATTATTTTTTGTTTTAATCTTGGGCTTTCTTTGTTCGTTTTAGTTTTGCATTGCTCTAAAAGTGTTTGATCCAAGCAAAGCAAAGGGATGATGCAATTTGATCTGAATATGATGCTGAAGCATTTCATCATGTCCTTCAAAGCTCTCTGATTGCTTTGCATTCAATATATATTTTTATTAATTTGTTGATTGTATTCATTATTTTTGTTCGAATGAACAATCTGGATTCAAGCAAAACACAAATAACTGAAGAGGGAAAAGAAGATTACGAGCTTATAAAAAAGTTTTNCTTTTATTAATTTGTTGATTGTATTCATTATTTTTGTTCGAATGGACAATCTGGATTCAAGCAAAACACAAATAACTGAAGAGGGAAAAGAAGATTACGAGCTTATAAAAAAGTTTTAAAAAAACTATAAATTCAAGCATGTCTTTTTTTTTTATATGAATAGGCGGTTTTGGATCACTTTTGATTTTATTTTATTTTTTTTAAATTTTTTGTTTATGTTCTGATTTAAACTAAATCATGTTTGGTTTGGTTATAATTTGTCTAGTTTTAAAAAAAATACTCAAAAAACATTTCGAGGGTATGNATTTTTATGAATAGGCGGTTTTGGTTCACTTTTGATTTTATTTTATTTTTTTTAAATTTTTTGTTTATGTTCTGATTTAAACTAAATCATGTTTGGTTTGGTTATAATTTGTCTAGTTTTAAAAAAAATACTCAAAAAACATTTCGAGGGTATGTCTTTATCAAATCAAAAAATAAAAATATAAAAAAAAAATGAACTAAACAAACATATTTTTAAAATAGAAGTTTAAAAAAAAAGTGACCCCAAACAAGCCATTTTAGATATNTGAGGGTATGTCTTTATCAAATCAAAAAATAAAAATATAAAAAAAAATTGAACTAAACAAACATATTTTTAAAATAGAAGTTTAAAAAAAAAGTGACCCCAAACAAGCCATTTTAGATATTAGTTTGTTTGGAATTAATTTTATTTTTTTGTTTTTCTCGTGTTTTAAGAGCATATTTGTTTAGTGTATTTATTACATGTTTTTATTTTTTATTACTTAAAATAAATTAAAATGNTTTTTTTTCTCGTGTTTTTAAGAGCATATTTGTTTAGTGTATTTATTACATGTTTTTATTTTTTATTACTTAAAATAAATTAAAATGTTTTGAAAATACTTAAAAAATTGTTTTGAGTGTTTTTAAAAATAATTATATTTTAATATGTTTCAAATTAAAGCATAAATAAAATGAAACAGAAATATAAAATAAAAGTAAACTCTAGTTGCCCCTAAATTTGTGAGAATGCCCAATATTTTTTATTTCTTTATATATATAAAAATTTACAGAAAGTGATCACAAATGACAACAAACAATGGGCGCCAATCTCAAAATTATATTATCCAAGCCATGTTTAATATTTTTACTGCCCTAGGAAATGGACAGTGCTTCTCAATCTCCAAATAATCTTAGCAAGTTAGCATTGCAATGCTTAAAAATTTAACAGCAATTTTAGAATTTTCTAAGAATGCAGCTGCCGTCTTGATTACTCTGTTTTAATCTGCAGGATTCATTAGTTGAAACTGCCAAGGAGCAGGCTAGTTCTTTGAGCAATATGATCGCACAGGCTACCAAGTAGAGGAAGTCATCATATCCATGTTTGGTACACGCTGTAATTTAAAGTTTTTGTTCAAAATAGTTTATTATGTTTTGTGTTATTGTTCTTGTTAATGAAGACACTTTGATTTTGTTAAATTTCTAAAACTATTACTGAGAATGATGATTCAATTGTCTTGGATAGAAGCTGTTCGGTCCTTGTATCTTAACCATGTTTTATATATAGTTTTAGCAATACGACGTTCTTGATAAGTATTTTCATCAATTTGTTGAACATACTTTAGGGTTTCTTTGACTAAATAATATTAACAGAAGGGGCATTTGCATACTTAGCACCCACTTCTTATGTATTAACATTTCGANTGTTCTTGATAAGTATTTTCATCAATTTGTTGAACATACTTTAGGGTTTGTTTGACTAAATAATATTAACAGAAGGGGCATTTGCATACTTAGCACCCACTTCTTATGTATTAACATTTCGACTTCCCAAAGTTTAATTTTTACATGCAGACTACTTGATTCCTATGTTTTGGTAGGTAAAATTTGAAATTTTGATGGTTGATATGTTGATACATCGGAATTAGGTGGTAGGTATGTAAATCTCCCAAAAGAAAAATATAATTTTGTGTTTACTAGGTGCTTGAATATTCGTGATAGTAGACAGAATTTTATGCCCTAGTTTTATACTAAGATTTCATACACACNAGAATTAGGTGGTAGTGTAAATCTCCCAAAAGAAAAATATAATTTTGTGTTTGCTAGGTGCTTGAATATTCGTGATAGTAGACAGAATTTTATGCCCTAGTTTTATACTAAGATTTCATACACACGGGTAAAAGAAGTTCACAGAGACCAGAATTTTTATGTAAAAATTTTAGAAATGGGAAACTTATGTGGCATGGTTTAGTCAAAATATTTTACCAAGTGAAGTTACAGCTGTTTTTCTTTTCTTCAATTGGAGGAGACGAGACTATAAAGTACATAAATCTGGTTGATCTCTTGTCATTGTATTAGAAAGTCCTAGTGAAGAGTGATGATGATGATGATGGTTAAGCAATATAGGTCGGGTAATGGTGTTCTCGTTTTGGTGGCTAGGCAAAGACGAAGATGGTTGGGCAAAGGCGAATGTGCTACGACATTTGTTGTTGGTGATGTTCGTTTGTGTCGAGTGTTAAATAGGGTTTGAGAGTTTCTTAAATCTTCCCACTTTCTCCAAATTAAGTTTTTTTTCATATAAGGGATATATTTCTAAATTTTTAAGAGTCGTATTTTAATAAATTTAGGCAAAATTTTCAAAGCATGATTGGATGTTTTGTGCTGATTCACTTATATAGAGATTTTTTTTCATCATTAAAGTTCCTTAATAACTTTAAAATTCAATAATATTGTTGCGTTGGATTTCTCTTTGAGATGTTCATTTTGACTGCAAGCATACATGATTCAGAGAATGTTTGTTTTTTTAATTAATGTTATAATTTTTAATTGTACTTTTAAATGTTTGATTTTGATTCAATCAGAATAGGATGAGATCAGGATATTTAGTTTAGCTGTACATTTATTGAAATTGGAGCTCATATAATGTTGGATTTGATTTTGAATGTTTTTAATTCAAATAATACATGTGTGATGGAATGAATTTTTTAATTTGTATCATTTGCTTCTAGTATCCATCATCGAAATCCGTATCTTGAAATATGTTGGATCTTTGAAACAACTTGTCTAAAATTACAAATTCAAAAAAGTTATAATTTATCATCACTCTTTGGATATCAACGTACGGCTAGGATCATTGCTGCGAAACAAATTTAATCTTCTTAATAGAAATTTCAGCTTTCCCAATTGCTTATTGTGCTTTATGTGAAATATAATAGTGGGGAATTTGAGGCTTTAGATGACTTTAGATGTAAGGTGATTCACGTTGTAGCTGATTAGAATAATTTTCTTCATTAGTATTGTGTCATCAACAAATTTTTATCATCAGGCATGAATCTCGATGCATTTTGAGCAAGATATAAATTCATGATTATTTAAGTTCTAATTTCATCAAACTTGTAATCAAACCGAGCGCCTCAAAAAGACGAATCTTACAACTCTAACATTGGTTTAATCCGGGTTCAATCAAGCCTAGATCAAGCTGTTGAAGCATAATTTGAGGCTTTAGATCATCAATTAATTGGTTAAATGAACACCAAATTTGACATATTTATAATCAAATTGAGTTTCTCGACGAGAGGAATTCAACAAGCCTAAGCTGTTTAATTATGAGGTCATTAAGACACGTAAATCTTTAAGAACATATATGATCAAGGGGGATCATTATGGACCGTCTGATTAGATTGTTAGGGAGGTTATGTGCCAAAAAAAACTAAAACGCCCGTCTTAAAAAAGTTATAAATAGGCCCCATCTCTTCATTGAGAGCAGGGGAAGAGGAGAATAATAAGTAAAATTTTAGAATCTATTATGGAGAGAAGACCTAACAAGTAACTACCGGCCTGTGCAATCATTGACATCATCGACCACCAATCTTCGTAGCTACTGACCATCGACCGTCATCAACTACCTGATGTCAGTGGCGTCTGCTTGCAATCGTTGTAACTAGACTACGATTGTTGTTGATTTATTAACACTTTGTATTTTTTTAGCTATATAAAACTAATTGTAGTTTTCAGTATAAGATTGTAACTGCGTTCTCCCTAGCGCTAGAGAAGTGCGTACCCCCTATATTTACAAAAATATAGTGAATTAGTTTGATTAGGCTAAGCCCCATGACTTTTTCTCTTCTAGAGTTTTTCCACGTAAAAATTCAGATGTCTTTTTTCTCAATATTTTCTTATTTGTGTCTTTTTGTTGGATTTCATACAACATTGTGACAATAAAAANCCTCGGTAAGATTCTCTTGTTATAACCACTGGAATTGGTGAAGCTTGTTATAATGTAAAGAGAATCCTAATTGACGAAGAAAGTTCAATCGATGTCTTATTTATTCAACTTTTCTTTGTCTAGGATTGGCCGAGAAAAAACTTTAACTTGGTACTAGACCTCTTTACCGTTTTAATAACCAGCTGGTGAGAGTCGAGGGAACAATCACTCTCCCTATCACATTAGAAGTATTCCCCTGACAGATGACTCACCTAATTCAATTCATAGTTGTCAAATTGGAATCAACATACAATGTCATCTTTAGAAATCTCTCTAGTCAATTGTCGATGCCGTGGCTTCTATACCACATCTCAATGTGAAATTTCTACTACCATCTAGTGCTAGCGTTGTATGTGGGGATTGAAAAATAACATGATCGTGCNTCTCGGTAAGATTCTCTTGTTATAACCACTGGAATTGGTGAACCTTATTATAATGTAAAGAGAATCCTAATTGATGAAGAAAGTTCAATCGTTGTCTTATTTATTCAACTTTTCTTTGTCTAGGATTGACCGAGAAAAAACTTTAACTTGGTACTAGACCTCTTTACCGTTTTGATAACCAGCTGGTGAGAGTCGAGGGAACAATCACTCTCCCTATCACATTAGAAGTATTCCCCTGACAGATGACTCACCTAATTCAATTCATAGTTGTCAAATTGGAATCATCATACAATGTCATCTTTAGAAATCTCTCTAGTCAACTGTCGATGCCGTGGCTTCTAAACCACACCTCAATGTGAAATTTCTACTACCATCTAGTGCTAGCGTTGTATGTGGGGATTGAAAAATAACATGATCGTGCTATCTCAGACAAGCTCAGTCGTGCCTATCGATGACTTTTAGCATTTAGAGTTTTGACAACTGAGATGAAGATATATCGTGGCAACCCTCACCAACAGAAAAGTTAATCTGTATTCCTTTGTCAAATGAACATCCTCCGTGAACAATGTAGCTTGGATCTTTACTATCCGATGAGCTAAAGTTGGAATATGTGAAATTTATTCACAAAAATCAAAACATATTTGCTCGGAGCTCTGCATATATCTTCGGAATTTATCCAAAAGTAATTATGCACTCCTTACAGATAGACATTACATATATGTCGATCATTCAAAAAAGTTAAATTTTGCACCCGACTGCCAAGAAACAATCAAACAAGAGGTCAACAAATTTTTTCAGTGACCTAATTAGTATTAAGAAAATAGNAACTCCTTACAGACAGACCTTACATATATGCCGATCATTCAAAAAAGTTAAATTTTGCACTCGACTGCCAAGAAACAATCAAACAAGAGGTCAACAAATTTTTTCAGTGACCTAATTAGTATTAAGAAAATAGNGTCATTTGAGTTTCTCGACGAGAGGAATTCAACAAACCTAAGCTGTTTAATTATGAGGTCATTAAGACACGTAAATCTTTGAGAACATATATGATTAAGGGGGATCATTATGGACCGTCTGATTAGATTGTTAGGGAGGTTATGTGCCAAAAAAACTAAAACGCCCCTCTTAAAAAAGTTATAAATAGGCCGCATCTCTTCATTGAGAGCAGGGGAAGAGGAGAATAATAAGTAAAATTTTAGAATCTATTATGGAGAGAAGACCTAACAAGTAACTATCGGCCTGTGCAACCATTGACATCATCGACCACCAATCTCCGTAGCTACTGACCATCGACCGTCATCAACTACCCGATGTCAGTGGCGTCTGCTTGCAATCGTTGTAGCTAGACTACAATTGTTGCTGATTTATTAACACTTTGTATTTTTTTAGCTATATAAAACTAATTGTAGTTTTCAGTATAAGATTGTAACTGCGTTCTCCCTAGCGCTAGAGAAGTGCGTACCCCCTATATTTACAAGAATATAGTGAATTAGTTTGATTAGGCTAAGCCCCATGACTTTTCCTCTTCTAGAGTTTTTCCACGTAAAAAATCGAATGTCTTTTTTCTCAATATTTTCTTATTTGTGTCTTTTTGTTGGATTTCATACAACATTGTGACAATAAAAAACTACTCTATTGCTACAAATTTTTTGACATGCTACAGTTTGACTCCGTCTGTGGGATTAAGTCTTATTTATAGAAGCCAACACTACATCAATTACTAAAAAACACAATACAAAAGCTTCTTGCTCTAATACCCACCATTCCAAGAAGCAATCTCAGAGTTCAGGGACACAAAGCCTCTACTTTGTTTCCTACTGATATACGAAGAATGGAGAAATCTCAAAATGAGATCCTCTGATTTTTAAGTGTGGCTCGACAAACGACGATAGTGCAAACTAGAGGGGCATAATTACCTTAATTTCCACTAATTAGAGGTACACAGTTAACACTCCCTCCACACATTGAAGTTCATCCTTTCGAAGCCGACCTCCTGGACACTGCTAGCTCTGCACATTCATCCTCGTGTAGCCAAGCCTAGAAGCAACCTTCAACACGTGTGTAAAATTTAGCTCGACGTCCTGTACTCCGTGATGAGTTACGAAGAGTTCCCTTTAAGGGATAAAATTTGTTTCTATGCTTCGTTTAGTTCTCGAAAGTTTTCTCCTCTAGCTAAGGTCATCCTTCAATATCATATTTCAATAGGTTTCAAGCTTCCAAGTATTGACTCTTATGAGTTGATCATTATAGAACCATCGTGCACATACATTGAGTTTATGACACCTCCTTCGTCAAGATTTTCCTACCACTTTTAAAGTTTAATTAACTACTTAATTTTGCTCACAATCACATGGGACCATTCATACATTTTTTGAGCTTGTTAAATTATTTGTGGAGCAATTCTTTTCAAATCGAAGGATTGTCAAAGTCTCCTCACATCTCTGGAATTTGTTGAAGTGAGGGAAAGTCACTGAAAGATTATTTCCTGAGATTTTTTATTTAAGCTCATCAAATACTAGGCGTAGATTCAAATTTGCTAAGAGGCTTCTTCTTAGGAGGACTATATCCTAATCCCTTGTACTCATCCTTAATGCGAGTCATCTATCGTGTTGAAGCACAAATTACAGTTGATGAAGCCATTAACTCACAAGAAAGTGTGAGAACAAGATTAAAGATATTGCTCAAGCATCTCAGCGAAAGAAGTATGAGCCATGGGCAAACCATGGTTTGCCCGCTCGACCAAAAAAATGGGAATCTCGACGAGAGAAGCAATTCATGTCGTTTAACACATCACTTGTTCACATTTTGATGACAACTAAAGATAAGGAAATTCTTAAATGGCCAATTCCATTAAATCCAAATTTGGGGAATTAGTAATAATATTGTCACTTTCATCAAAGTCGTGGCCATAACTCCAAAAGCATGTTATCAACTTAAAGATTAGATCGAACTGTTAATTCGATAAGGGTATTTAGGATAATTCATATAAAGTATGATCCCCATACAAATAACACCCATACTTTTGGCATTAAGTCCAAAACCAACAAGGGAATCGCCATGCAGTCGGCAAAATCAGAACGATCGCAGGAGGACCATTAATATTCAAGCTGGTTCTTATCACTGCCTATAAAGAGTCCTCATAAAAAAGGTTCAAGTTAGTCACTCTATCTCCTTTGATGAATCTAATCTTGAGGGGTCCAAATTCCTCGGTAAGATTCTCTTGTTATAACCACTGGAATTGGTGAACCTTATTATAATGTAAAGAGAATCCTAATTGACGAAGAAAGTTCAATCGATGTCTTATTTATTCAACTTTTCTTTGTCTAGGATTGGCCGAGAAAAAACTTTAACTTGGTACTAGACCTCTTTACCGTTTTAATAACCAGCTGGTGAGAGTCGAGGGAACAATCACTCTCCCTATCACATTAGAAGTATTCCCCTGACAGATGACTCACCTAATTCAATTCATAGTTGTCAAATTGGAATCAACATACAATGTCATCTTTAGAAATCTCTCTAGTCAATTGTCGATGCCGTGGCTTCTATACCACATCTCAATGTGAAATTTCTACTACCATCTAGTGCTAGCGTTGTATGTGGGGATTGAAAAATAACATGATCGTGCTATCTCAGACAAGCTCAGTCGTGCCTATCGATGACTTTTAGCATTTAGAGTTTTGACAACTGAGATGAAGATATATCGTGGCAACCCTCACCAACAGAAAAGTTAATCTGTATTCCTTTGTCAAATGAACATCCTCCGTGAACAATGTAGCTTGGATCTTTACTATCCGATGAGCTAAAGTTGGAATATGTGAAATTTATTCACAAAAATCAAAACATATTTGCTCGGAGCTCTGCATATATCTTCGGAATTTATCCAAAAGTAATTATGAACTCCTTACAGACAGACCTTACATATATGCCGATCATTCAAAAAAGTTAAATTTTGCACTCGACTGCCAAGAAACAATCAAACAAGAGGTCAACAAATTTTTTCAGTGACCTAATTAGTATTAAGAAAATAGAGATTTTGGTGTAAAATAAAATATATAATATTTATTTATAGAGACATAATCTCATATTTCTAATTATATGATAAAATAAAATAGAAATATGATGCATCTTTTTCGATAAGATGTGATTTTTAAGAAATGACACTCTTTTTTATATGTATACTTTCACTTCAATGCGGTTATGGCCCCTAATTGATATGATGAGGGATTTGAAAGATTCATTACTAAAAATCTTCTTCCTCTCATAGATCAAGGTTTGATTTTGCATTTTTTGTTTATTTATAATGATAAATTTGACTTCTTTAGTGTAAGATTCTCTCTTCTGATTTATTTACAAATTATCTAACTGGTATCGGAGCCAGGTTTATGATGTTGCATCACTCAAATTCTTTTTTATATACTATACTTTCTTATATATTTCTTAAATAAATTAATACATACATGTTACCAAAGTAATGCTTCTTTTATAAATTAATTTATTATGAGATTTTGAGATGATTTTATATGATTTATATATGTAGATATTAACCAGCCCAAAAGAAAGTAAATATTTGATTAAGTTATATCTAAATCTGTGAAAATAAATTATGACAATAATAAAGTATTTCATGTAAACATAGTAATTTGATCCAAAGATAAAATTCTTATTTATCATGATTTATTATCAATATTTGATTACTGTATTAAAGACTATCACTTACAAGTTAATATTTTTGTTTAAAGATTAAATATTAGTATTGTGCAAGATATCTTGTGATGGGATTCATTATAATTATTTTGTTTGATTTTTTTTCTTTGTTCAGTTATTACATCACCTCCTACTATATACGTTACATCTAGTACTAACAATTTCATTCCCATGCTAAATGGAACTAACTTCAAGGATTGAAAAGAGAACACATTGATTGTTCTTGATTGTATGGATCTTGATCTTGCACTTAAGTTTGAACCACCTGCTGACCTTACAGATAAGAGTTCCATTGAGGATAAACAAGACTTTGAGAAATGAGATCCTTTAAATTGCATGATTCTTATGATCATAAATCATGGTATTCCAAAAGACTTTAGAGTGTTGTATCTGAAAATAATACTACTGCTAAGGGATTTCTTAAGAAAACTGGCATGCTTCTTGCAAGCTTGATTGAAATAAGGTATAAACAAAAGGAAATATAAGAGAGTACATCATGGAGATGTCTCATTTTGCTTCAAAATTGAAGAAATTAAAATTAGAATCATTTGAGAATTTGCTCGTACATTGCACAATTTACTCAATTTAAGGTCATATGCAAGAGGAAAACATGTTGAAGTGAGAAAAGATTGAGAATGCATACCTGGCAAGTACCTTGAAAGATAAGATTAAGAAAATGAAAAAGGATAAGGATGCTGCATATAGTTTAGTTAAAAAAAACAATATATCAAGAAATATAAAGAACCCTCTTATTTCTTTTGTAGCAAGACCATACATATTAAGACATATTATACTAAATATCATGCCTATAGTGTAAATAAAGGTACACTTCTCACTTTTGTTTGTTCTAGGATTAATTTAGCTTTAGTACCAATATATACTTGGTGAATAGATTATGGTGCTACTACTCATTTAAGTGTGTCTATGCAAGTTGGCCTGAATTATCAAAAGACAAATGATGCTTAAATGTTCATCTATGTAGGCGATCACAAATTAGTGGAGGTTGAAGCTGTATGAAATTTTATGTTATTATTAAAGTCTATAAATTTTTTGAATTTGAAAATAACTTATGTTGTACCGTCATGTAATTGAAATTTAGTTTCTATTTTTGCTTCAGATAAATTTGGATACTCTTATTTATTTGAAAATAATCAACTTAGTCTTTATTTAAATTCAAATATTATTGATATTGTCTTTTATCTTATCAAGATAACCTGTACTTATTTAATACAGATGCCTCATTTAATGAAACCTTGCATATAAATACAAGTTGTATAAAATGCAATTTAATTAATGAGAATTCAGGTTCATTATGACACAAACGGTTTTGTCATTTCTNGTTGCCTGAATTATCAAAAGCCAAATGATGCTTAAATCTTCGTCTGTACGTGATCACAAATTAGTGGAGGTTGAAGCTGTATGAAATTTTATGTTATTATTAAAGTCTATAAATTTTTTGAATTTGAAAAAAACTTATGTTGTACCGTCATGTAAATGAAATTTAGTTTCTATTTTTGCTTCAGATAAATTTGGATACTCTTGTTTTTTTGAAAATAATCAATTTAGTCTTTATTTAAATTCAAATATTATTGATATTGTCTTTTATCTTATCATGATAACCTGTACTTATTTAATACATATGTCTCATTTAATGAAACCTTGCATGTGAATTCAAGTTGTATAAAATGCAATTTAATTAATGAGAATTCAGGTTCATTATGACACAAACGGTTTTGTCATTTCTCTAAAAATAAAATTGGGAGACCCGCTTTTAAAAGAAATCTTAATTTCCTTGATTTTATAAACTTTGAAGTTTATGTTAATAGTATTAAGAGAAAATAAACAAACATAAAAAGATTAGGTGCTAATATAACTTCATGTTTTATAATTAATCCATACAAATATTTGTGGACCATTCTCTTCAGATTCATTGCATGGTAAACAATAATTCATTTCATTCANCTATAACTTCATGTCTTATAATTAAACCATACAAATATTTGTGGACCATTCTCTTCAGATTCATTGCATGGTAAACAATAATTCATTTCATTCATAGATGATTTTTCTTGTTATGGCTACTTACATCTCATTCATGCCAAGTCTCAATCACTAAACCTGTTCAAAGCTTATAAAACTAAGGTTGATAACCAACTAAACAAATAAGTTAAGGTTGTCAGATCTGATAGTGGTGGTGAGTAGTATGAAATATATGATGAATTAAGAGAACAACATTCAAGACATTTTGCTAAATTTTTTAGNTATCACATTTATGAGAAGTCTCAATCACTAAACCTCTTCAAAGCTTATAAAACTAACGTTGGGAACTAACTCAACAAATAAGTTAAGGTTGTCAGATCTGATAGTGGTGGTGAGTAGTATGCAATAAATGATGAACTAAAAGAACAACATTCAAGTCATTTTGCTAAATTTTTTAGAGAAATGTGAAATAGTTTCACAATATACCATGCTAGAATCTCCTGGCACGAATGGTCTTGTTCATAAACGAAATAAAACTCTTTAGGATGTTGTAAGAAATATGATTAAGCATTCAACTCTATGAGAAGCTCTATGGGAGGAAGCTCTAGAAATTGCAGCTTATATTCTCAATAAAGTTTCAATTAAAGTAGCAACTAAAATGCCCTATGAGCTTTGACAGGTAAAAACCTCAGTTAAAACACTTTCATATTTGACNGGCAGCTCATATTCTCTATAAAGTTTCAACTAAAGTAGCAACTAAAATGCCCTATGAGCTTTGACAGGTAAAAACCTCAGTTAAAACACTTTCATATTTGACAATGTCCAGCTGATACAAGATCTTATAGGCAAAATAAAAAGAGTTGGATTCTAGAATGATTTGTTACTTTATTGGATTACTAAGTTTATTTTCTTTTGAAATGGGAAATGCAGTGTTCTTTAAAGATATCAAGCGTAAGGGGAAAATAATGTTAGACATTTTGCCTTTAAGGATGAATCTTATCTTATTCCTCATGTTATTTTTGATAAAAATCAAATTTCTATTACTAAATTTGATCAAATANACGCTAATAGAATTTTATGATATCATTACTAAGTTTAATTTTTTTTTTTGAAATGGGAAATGCAGTGTTCTTTAAAGATATCAAGCTTAAACATTTTGCCTTTAAAGATGAATCTTATCTTATTCCTCATGTTATTTTTGATAAAAATCAAATTTCTATTACTAAATTTGATCAAATAACAATTTCAAAATATCAAGATAATATAAGACAATTCCCCATAAAAAAATGAAATAGTTATTCCTAATGAACAAACTCAAACATCTCAAGAACAAATATCATCAAGAATATCTANATGAAATAGTTATTCCTAATGAACAAACTCAAACATCTCAAGAACAAATATCATCAAGAATATCTATAAGAGAAAGGAGAAATGCAATTCCAGATGTTTTTTTATAAGTTTTCAACCAGCATAAACTAATTTCTTATTCTTAAAAGTGAATGGATGCCAATAATGAAGAAATTAATTCCACGAAAGATAATGGCATTTCAGATTTCATTTGATAATCTAAATGTGCAAAGCCTATTGGGTGTAAATGGATATTTATAATAAAAAATGATTAAAAAAGTATTGTAGAGAGATATAAGACATGTTTATTGAGAAAGGCTTTACTCAAAATGAGGGCATTGCTTATAAAGAGACTTTCTCTCCAATTTTAATGAAAAAATCTTTTAGATACATCTGTGTGTCTCATATGGATTGGAAGAAAAAGAAGACGATGATGATCGATGCTAGGATGTTGTTGTTATTTGATCTGATTGTTCCTGATGGTTGTGTTTCTAATTTTTGTTGTTATTTTATATTATTGTAATACGAATTGTCGTACTGTGATTTAGACTTTTATTTCTGCATATTTATTTTTGGACATTAACTGATGTAACTAATGTGAACTTTTTGTGGTAATTTAAGTTAATTTGCAGTTGTAGTTTTATTTGTTATCGTTGGACATTACTACCTGTTTATATACATGTTAAATTATTGTCTTGTACATGTGTCACATGTAATTGTTGTTTTATATGCTTTAATCATGTTTTACTTTTGTAATTGCATGTGATAAAGTTTGGAGGGATGAATTTTGTCATGTCAAATTATTTGTCCATTTGTAAACAAAATATTATAGCTTGGTTTTTGTTGTCATAAGGAGAGTGAATATAAACTTTGTACTATAATAATCTATTAAAAAAAAATGATATATAGATAAATGACATTTGGACTCTATTTGAATTAAATTGAAATAGTTGTAGATTAATTTTTGAAATTCAACAAATGATTATTTAATCAACATATTTAATGTTAAGAAGATTTTATTATTTGGTCAATTTATTACAGTTAGATGCATATCTTTTTAAAAATTTAGCCTCCTCCTAATTGGAGTTTTTTTGTTAATAATTCGTAACTTGTAAATCTTCAATATGAAGAGAATGTTGGAGTATTTTAATTTAAGGAGATTAAAGTGGAATTCAAAATTATTAAAAGACTAATTTAGATATAATAATCCTCTATGATGTATATGAAAAAGAGATTATATAAAAAAAGTGGGATTAAAAATAATAATCCTTAAAAAAAGAAAGAGAAAGAAAAATGATGAAAAAAAGTCATAAATGAAAAACATCGAGGAAAAGCTTGAGGAAAAGCGTTATAAAAAATTAGTTTTGTTACTTTTTCTTTTAAATTGAAAACTTCATAAAATTCTGTGATTTGATTCATTTAATATGTTTATGAGTTATTAGCGGATCAACATATAGAGGACTAAATTTTTAGAATTTGACATGTATATTGTATTAACTTAGCATCTACTAAATCCCTTAAAATGAATATTAACATTTGAAGAAGTTCAAAATTTCTTGAAGCGCATGTGACAAAATTATTCAATAGAGGCTTCTTGTCACTTACTTTGTATCTTTGGAAGTTTGATTGTAGGTGGTCACTTATAAAAACTCATTCCTATTATGTTTAACAAGATCAAATGAGAAGACTGTAGTGCCCCGTCACTACCTATGGGCGCTGCGGCGTTAGAACCCAAAAAATGACAGTTTAGATAGTTCATAATTTGAGTTTCAGGGGAAGAGGAATCGAAAGCTTGAAGACAAAATTCTAGGGGCTTTTTACTATTTTTCTGTCAATCTTTAGAGAGGCATAGAGTGAGAAGTCAAGAGAGGCTTTGCAAGGAGTTTGAATTTGAGAAGAGGAGAGATTTGGGAGGAACAAAAATTGTATTCACTGTTTGCTTTCTTTTCATCCACCTTTCTTGTAAAAGCAAGAAGACAAGTACACTTTGTTTTGGATTCTCTATTGGATTTATGTGAAGAACTTTGTGTATGATTTCTTTTTTTTTTAATTCAAAGTTTGATTAGATGATTTTTATGATGAAAAGTGAGTAGAACTTTTCATTTCTCCCTTGAATTATATGGTGGTAGGATATGGTTGAATCTCTCTATGTGATTTGTTGGATAATTGTTCATATTGGTGTTGAGTTAACTTTTTCACTTAATTTACTCCCTATTTGTCCAATAGAAATGTTAATATCCATTGTGAACTATTTGATCCGAAATGATATATAGTGGAACAATAGAGGCTAATCACAAAAACTCTTTGGAATATGAATATTACCTTGGAGTTTATGCTTACATTCAAGGAGATAATTTAATTGGATTGATCAAAGGATTTAAGAAACTAAACTCTTGACCGTCAAATTTTCTTAGACCACCGGAAGGGGATAAGGGATAGGCGAACTCATGTTTGAAACTAATTTTTAATCACTTGTTTAATTATATTCTTCACTAGATCAGTTCAAGGGGGAAACTTCTTGAAACTTGAAGCTCTTACAAACTTTCTTTTGCTTGCTAGATTAGACCTTTTTTTTTCCTAACTTTAGGGTAGGTTTAAAACTTGAATCTTGCATGTTGAACCTTTTAAGCTAGGACTGACAATTGTAGACTAGAACTTTTCGATATTGTGTTCATCTGTGGGATCGACAATCAACATAACCTCGATACTATTGATACCTCATGTATACTTGCGTGTGCCACCTGTGGTTTGCAGTCCCCAAAGTCACTGCCACACTTGCTGTCATGTTTGTTCCCACAACTGCTACCACACATACTGCCACACCTATTCCCACACCTGCTACCACACATGTTGCCACACCTTTTTATTTACCGGGCCGTTTCGTTGTTGCCCCTCTTATTGCAGCCCCACTCACTCTAGATCATCCTACTACAACCCCAGTTATGCTAGCCCCTCCTACAACAACCACTTAATTCTTATACATTTACATATCTAACGACTAAAATTTGATTTATACATTTATAGCACTATGGTATTAAAAGTTTATGCATGAAAAGATGTGTTTCACTTCCAAAAATCAATATTGTTATCTTTGTGTGTTATCAATAATTTGAGGGTTATGTATGTAAATATAAAATTTTTAAAGATATAATTTGAAGTTAATTCAAGAAATACTTAATCAAAATTTAACTTTCTAATCAGACAATAAATTACAAGATGGCCTTGCTTAGGAGGTGCTTGAGCAATAACATGGGGAAGATCAAAATTAACCTCTTTAATATGATTATGCTTTGCATTAATCTTACTTAATGTTCCTCTAGTTTCACCACATACATCCACAAGAACATTAATATTCTCAAATACCTTTTAAAATTTCAAAATATTTTTCACAATAATCATGGAATTGCTTCTCATTACATTCTTGCAAAGTTCACTAAAATCTTGGATCTTTAGCATTGTACTCAAATCCATTCAATCCTTCATGAGCTTTGTTAAAGGCCACTCCTCCATGCAATATTGCATCCTTTAAATGGTACCTTTAAACAAAAAAATTGGCACAATATTAGCTAATTAACTTAATTGATATAGACCAATAAAGATATATATTATTATAACTCTAAATTCAATAAAAATAGGATTTAGTGAATCTTGAGAGCATGATCAAATTTTTTTATAAATATTTAGATTTAAGACTCAAATGATGTTATATTTTTCTTAGAGAAAAATAACCTTAAATATGTTAAATCTTATAAATAATTAGATTTAAGAATTCACAAATTTAATAAATAAATCAAACCAATTTATGTGAGATTTTTCAAACTAATGTTATTTAAAAATCTTAAAATTTTATTTAATAGGATTTAAATTAAATCTTAAAATTTTATTTAATAGGATTCAGACACATTTTTCCTTTTTTTTTTTTTTAATTTGTTTTCTTCAAAATTAGCCACAATTCTCTCCACAAAATAAAACATCAGTGTTAAACATATTATGCTAAAAAAAATCTCCTCATCAAGTCCATCCAACAAGTGGCATCCTGCAAAAATTATTTTGACTTGTTGACCTTATTTATAAACACTTTAAATCATCCAATCTAAATTTATACACATTAGATAATTTAATTAAAGGAAAAAGAGCAGACCAAGTCCATTCATAATATTTATTTTGTTGCAGCTTCAACTATCTCAGCAGAACCCATATACAGTATAAATTACAACACACACAAACATTAAAAAACCAAGCATTCTCTCATCCCCTCTAATGGCTTCCATCACCTCCCCTCTCACCATCTTCCTAGCCAGTACCCTAACCCTAACCCTAATCTTAAAAATTAGTGCAGCTACTCCAGAGATGAACGAAAAGGAGACTCGGCTGCATTTCTACGCTAACGAAAGGACTGAATCCCCCAACGCTACTGTTATAAAAGTAGTGTCCAGCCCAGTTGACCAATCAAAACATTTCTACAGTTTTGGTGACATATTAGTTTATGATAACCCTATCACTGAGGGTTATGATCCCACGTCGCGCCTTCTTGGTCGGGTGCAGGGCACAATGACAGTTGCATCGCTTGACGGCTCTGCTGCCCTTTTCACCGAAAATTGGTTTTTTACAGATCTCCACCCCTGGACAGGTATTTTAGTAATATGGGGATTTACACATCTATATATTTATATTTATATATCGCTCAATTTGCATGTAAGAATTGAATTTTTAGGTGTTTGATACGTGAATACATAAGAATTGAGTCGTTTGTTTGTAAGACTTCCTACCATTGAAGATGATATAATATATAAAATATTTAGCCTTGTGTTTAGGCAGACTCATTCATATATTAAATTATATATATATACATACCAAGGTGGGCTGCTTGCAGACGTGAAAAACTTTGATTGGAGTCTTGATGCAAAACTGCATCAGGTCTCCTGATGCAACGATTATTCTTTCAGAGTCTTTAATTTCACTCAAGGTGATGAGTTCAAGGCTGTTGAGTTTAGATGTATAAAAACATATACTCATTTATTCTTGGGGCATATACGCGTACGTTTGCCACACAATTCATATGTATTTACATATCAAATATCTAAACTTTCATTTTCGTATACATATAACTCAAAATNAGGATGTTGTTGTTATTTGATCTGATTGTTCCTGATGGTTGTGTTTCTAATTTTTGTTGTTATTTTATATTATTGTAATACGAATTGTCGTACTGTGATTTAGACTTTTATTTCTGCATATTTATTTTTGGACATTAACTGATGTAACTAATGTGAACTTTTTGTGGTAATTTAAGTTAATTTGCAGTTGTAGTTTTATTTGTTATCGTTGGACATTACTACCTGTTTATATACATGTTAAATTATTGTCTTGTACATGTGTCACATGTAATTGTTGTTTTATATGCTTTAATCATGTTTTACTTTTGTAATTGCATGTGATAAAGTTTGGAGGGATGAATTTTGTCATGTCAAATTATTTGTCCATTTGTAAACAAAATATTATAGCTTGGTTTTTGTTGTCATAAGGAGAGTGAATATAAACTTTGTACTATAATAATCTATTAAAAAAAAATGATATATAGATAAATGACATTTGGACTCTATTTGAATTAAATTGAAATAGTTGTAGATTAATTTTTGAAATTCAACAAATGATTATTTAATCAACATATTTAATGTTAAGAAGATTTTATTATTTGGTCAATTTATTACAGTTAGATGCATATCTTTTTAAAAATTTAGCCTCCTCCTAATTGGAGTTTTTTTGTTAATAATTCGTAACTTGTAAATCTTCAATATGAAGAGAATGTTGGAGTATTTTAATTTAAGGAGATTAAAGTGGAATTCAAAATTATTAAAAGACTAATTTAGATATAATAATCCTCTATGATGTATATGAAAAAGAGATTATATAAAAAAAGTGGGATTAAAAATAATAATCCTTAAAAAAAGAAAGAGAAAGAAAAATGATGAAAAAAAGTCATAAATGAAAAACATCGAGGAAAAGCTTGAGGAAAAGCGTTATAAAAAATTAGTTTTGTTACTTTTTCTTTTAAATTGAAAACTTCATAAAATTCTGTGATTTGATTCATTTAATATGTTTATGAGTTATTAGCGGATCAACATATAGAGGACTAAATTTTTAGAATTTGACATGTATATTGTATTAACTTAGCATCTACTAAATCCCTTAAAATGAATATGAGATTAAATAACATTTGAAGAAGTTCAAAATTTCTTGAAGTGCATGTGACAAAATAATTCAATAGAGGCTTCTGGTCACTTACTTTGTATCTTTGGAAGTTTGATTGTAGGTGGTCACTTATAAAAACTCATTCCTATTTTGTTTAACAAGATCAAATGAGAAGACTGTAGTGCCTCGTCACTACCTATGGGCGCTGCGGCATTAGAATCCAAAAAATGACAGTTTAGATAGTTCATAATTTGAGTTTCAGGGAAGAGGAATCAAAAGCTTGAAGACAAAATTCTAAGGGCTTTTTACTATTTTTCTGTCAATCTTTAGAGAGGCATAGAGTGAGAAGTCAAGAGAGGCTTTGCAAGAANTAACATTTGAAGAAGTTCAAAATTTCTTGAAGCGCATGTGACAAAATTATTCAATAGAGGCTTCTTGTCACTTACTTTGTATCTTTGGAAGTTTGATTGTAGGTGGTCACTTATAAAAACTCATTCCTATTATGTTTAACAAGATCAAATGAGAAGACTGTAGTGCCCCGTCACTACCTATGGGCGCTGCGGCGTTAGAACCCAAAAAATGACAGTTTAGATAGTTCATAATTTGAGTTTCAGGGGAAGAGGAATCGAAAGCTTGAAGACAAAATTCTAGGGGCTTTTTACTATTTTTCTGTCAATCTTTAGAGAGGCATAGAGTGAGAAGTCAAGAGAGGCTTTGCAAGGAGTTTGAATTTGAGAAGAGGAGAGATTTGGGAGGAACAAAAATTGTATTCACTGTTTGCTTTCTTTTCATCCACCTTTCTTGTAAAAGCAAGAAGACAAGTACACTTTGTTTTGGATTCTCTATTGGATTTATGTGAAGAACTTTGTGTATGATTTCTTTTTTTTTTAATTCAAAGTTTGATTAGATGATTTTTATGATGAAAAGTGANGCCCAAAAGAAAGTAAATATTTGATTAAGTTATATCTAAATCTGTGAAAATAAATTCTGACAATAATAAAGTATTTCATGTAAACATAGTAATTTGATCCAAAGATAAAATTCTTATTTATCATGATTTATTATCAATATTTGATTACTGTATTAAAGACTATCACTTACAAGTTAATATTTTTGTTTAAAGATTAAATGTTAGTATTGTGCAAGATATCTTGTGATGGGATTCATTATAATTATTTTGTTTGATTTTTTTTCTTTGTTCAGTTATTACATCACCTCCTACTATATACGTTACATCTAGTACTAACAATTTCATTCCCATGCTAAATGGAACTAACTTCAAGGATTGAAAAGAGAACACATTGATTGTTCTTGATTGTATGGATCTTGATCTTGCACTTAAGTTTGAACCACCTGCTGACCTTACAGATAAGAGTTCCATTGAGGATAAACAAGACTTTGAGAAATGAGATCCTTTAAATTGCATGATTCTTATGATCATAAATCATGGTATTCCAAAAGACTTTAGAGTGTTGTATCTGAAAATAATACTACTGCTAAGGGATTTCTTAAGAAAACTGGCATGCTTCTTGCAAGCTTGATTGAAATAAGGTATAAACAAAAGGAAATATAAGAGAGTACATCATGGAGATGTCTCATTTTGCTTCAAAATTGAAGAAATTAAAATTAGAATCATTTGAGAATTTGCTCGTACATTGCACAATTTACTCAATTTAAGGTC
>JXCR01139347.1:78124-89254 GCA_002079205.1 Phalaenopsis hybrid cultivar
CTTTGATTGGAGTCTTGATGCAAAACTGCATCAGGTCTCCTGATGCAACGATTATTCTTTCAGAGTCTTTAATTTCACTCAAGGTGATGAGTTCAAGGCTGTTGAGTTTAGATGTATAAAAACATATACTCATTTATTCTTGGGGCATATACGCGTACGTTTGCCACACAATTCATATGTATTTACATATCAAATATCTAAACTTTCATTTTCGTATACATATAACTCAAAATCTTTAATATTACAAAAAAAAAAAAAAAAAGAATCACTTTTATTAACCTTCACAAGTAAAAAAAAAACAAATTTTCTTTATTACAAGAAAGTATAATAGATGTAAATATTAAAATTTAGATATTAAATATGTAAATACATAAAAATCGTGTGGTATGCATGCAAAATTTATTCTTTCATTCTCTATTAAAATATATTATTATGATTTGGCTGACAGGTAGCTCGATCACAGTAGTTGGTAGGCACACATTCCGGGAGGAAACAGCAGAGTTCCAGGTGGTGGGAGGGACGGGTCAGTTCCGGAATGCAGAGGGATACCTTCTAATGACCAGATCATCAACTAATGACGTGAATATTAAAATTGTTGAGGTGAAAGTAGTTGTCTTCAATAGCTAGCTTGCTGTCTAATGTGGCTGAGAAATAAATGGCTTGATATAATAACAATAATCTTATGTAAGTTTGATTAAATAGCCATCATTTGTGGGTTTGGAGATGGGATGCTTGATTATAGATGTTGAATTCATGTCTTTTATTTTATTTTATTTTATTTTTGCATCTTCAAGTGTTGCTATTTTATAACTTTTTGGGGAAGCCATGACATGCTTTGGTTGCTTGAAAATGGGTGATTTAGGGTTTAGATCTTGGGATGTGATTGATTTTGTGCAAGGTGGACAAGTTTATATGGATGCATATTTATGGGTTGCAAATTATTGTTTTTATCATAATGAGAATGTCAATTGAAATGAAGTAGAGGTTTCACTGTGATTTTCTATGAGGAGTTATGATATTCATATCCTTTGTTGTCAAGCAATTTGTATGATTAGACATGAATTTTGATGCATTTTGGGTAAAAATTATTCCAAATTGAAATACACGAGGATCATTTGAAAGCTCTGATTCAATAAATTTAGGGTTAGATTGAGCATTTCAACGATACGAGCCCAATGATATTAAGAGTGTTCAATCCGAATCTAGATAGCTTGAATTATATACTCATACTATTATCGAAGGCCTTGGAAAATCAAATAGAAGAAAAAATAATTTTTAAATTTGGTCTGTTTATAATCAAATCGAGTGGCTCGATAAGAGGAATCCAAAGAGTTTAAAATCATTCAACTCTGAGGTCGTTAAGACATTTAAATATTGAAAAAAAGTAATATATTATCAAGAGAATTAATGTGGACAATCCGATTGAAGGCTTTGAAATTATGGTTGAATTTATCGAAATGCCCCACTAGTAAATTATAAATAGACCGTGATTCTTCACTTTAAGTGTTAAGAGAAGAGAAGAGAAGAGCGAGCTGACGACTAGACTTGTGAAAAAGAAGAGTAGGTGAATGATCACCAACCATTGTCGAACACCAACATTAATTGTTGCAGTCAAATACGATTGTTAGAGCTCTCAAATATAGCTTTGTAGCCATCTATGACTGTTATAGCTAATTATGACTATTGCAGCCACCGACTACAATTGTTGCTGTTATACTATGATTTTTTTTTAGCCAACCATAACAATTGTAGCGACTACTACAATTTTTGTAGTCTAATTATGGCTTTTGTAGCAAAACTACTTCTATACATATATGATTATCTGTCTTTGTAAACCCATCTTTCTTAATTCAGGAGAAGCGGAAACCTCTATACTTTCAATTTTCTAGTAGATTATTTCCCTTTATAAGGGTTTTCCATGTAAATATCCGGTTCTCTCTTATTATCTACATGTGTGCCGAAACATTATACTGAGGCTTAAGATTTCATAGCTCGTGAAAACAATTTGACAACATTCGTGAGAAATCATTTCATTTTTGTGAACTTCTTAAGCACTCTTTTGATCGCCAACAAACATAAAATTTTTAACAATAAAGCCTTGTATTTCAATAAAAAGTCTTTGAGCCAAGGACATTAGATCTCTGCCCTTTTCCTCCCAGACAAGGATAAGCATGAAAGCTAAAAGCATACATGATCAAATCTCATATATTTTCACCCAAACAAGCATAATCTTGATGACAAATGCACGTCATATCAGATCTCAACTCCTTTCCTCCTACATACAAAGACATATCAAATCAGATCTTTGCTCCTTCTCACTTTGATAGGTATACCACCATTGGCAAAGGCACCTTAAGCCTTTCCTTGAAAGACAATGTCAAAGGACCCATTACTGCAAGACCAGATTTCTCCATTTACTAAGACAAGTTATCCACTTCTAAGAAAACATCAATCTTAAACTGCCATCCCGAGTAGTTTGATTGCCACCATTGGATTATCACTGCAACTTCAATCTTGAAAGGTCTTTCACATCAATCTTCTGGACTTCAAACAAGCAAAACTTTTTTCTTACCAAGTTTATATCATTCCATGGAAAAATAATCATAGGCTGAGGGTAACTCCTCACTACAACCTCAAAAGATTTTTTAGGTTAATACACAGACACACTAAAGTTAAATAATCCATTTGTTACCTTCATACCATCATGTTGTAGTAAATAAGATTTAAATGGAGGCAAACTCAGGTACATAGATAAAATCTCAAGCATAGTTGCAGACATCTCCATCCTATGTTGTCTGTCATTATGCTAAACCAAATTTGAATTGAGTAATAACCAAAATTGGAGCCTCAAAGAAATAAGCTTATAGTCAAACAAATCCTTCATCTTAAAGTTCTTCCATTTTTTCAAGAAAGTAAACAAGGCTTTCTTCTACAAAGTCTTGAATGATCTTTAATATGAACATATGATATCTAACTGGACTTCTGTTCTTTGAACGAGGACATAATGATAATCTTAAAAGGGCAATAACTATCTAAACACATAATTTTAACTTAGATTCATGATCCATGCGGTAATTAACCTTTTCCAAATCAAGGTACAAGTATACAAGTTAATGTTATTTAGTAATACTCTAATAAACAACATACAATAAGCGAAACATTTTTGGTCATCTGGTAATACTTTGATAAATAATCTCGAGTAGGAAGAACATCATCAGTGGCTTTCTTTCAATATCTTCCATACATGAAAATGTCATCAAGTAAGACTTCGGCAGGAGGGCTCAACCCGNGGGCTGAGGGTAACTCCTCACTACAACCTCAAAAGATTTTTTAGGTTAATACACAGACACATTAAAGTTAAATAATCCATTTGTTACCTTCATACCATCATGTTGTAGTAAATAAGATTTAAATGGAGGCAAACTCAGGTACATAGATAAAATCTCAAGCATAGTTGCAGACATCTCCATCCTATGTTGTCTGTCATTATGCTAACCAAATTCGGATTGAGTAATAACCTTAATTGGAGCCTCAAAGAAATAAGATCACAGTCAAACAAATCCTTCATCTTGAAGTTGTTCCATTTTTTCAAGAAAGTAAACAAGGCTTTCTTCCACAAAGTCTTGAATGATCTTTAATATGAACATATGATACCAAACTGGACTTCTGTTCTTTGAACGAGGACATAATGATAATCTTAAAAGGGCAATAACTATCTAAACACATAATTTTAACTTAGATTCATGATCCATGCGGTAATTAACCTTTTCCAAATCAAGGTACAAGTATACAAGTTAATGTTATTTAGTAATACTCTAATAAACAACATACAATAAGCCAAACATCTTTCATCATCTGGTAATACTTTGATAAATAATCTCGAGTAGGAAGAACATCATTGGTGGCTTTCTTTCAATATCTTCCATACATGAAAATGTCATCAAGTAAGACTTCGGCAGGAGGGCTCAACCCGATCACTCTGACACGTGGGCTCAATTCAATCATTTTGACAGGTGGGCTCAATCTGACCACTTCGACATGTAAGCTCAATTTGACCACTCCATCAGGTGACTTCTATTCGACCACTTTGGCACGTGGGTTCAATTCGACTACTTCGATAAGTGGGCTCAATTTGNGCTCAACCCGATCACTCTGACACGTGGGCTCAATTCAATCATTTTGACAGGTGGGCTCAATCTGACCACTTCGACATGTAAGCTCAATTCGACCACTCCGTCAGGTGACTTCTATTCGACCACTTTGGCACGTGGGTTCAATTCGACTACTTCGATAAGTGGGCTCAATTTGAGAGTACCCATGTAGAAAGCTTGCTTGAGTTCATGCCTCTTAAGATGTAAATATTAGGAGTCTTTAACAATTAGCTTATTGTCAAATTTGGCTAAGAAATAAATGACATAGTAAGCGATGTGTATTTGTTGGCTAAAGCTTAAAAATTGAATGAAATCAATTGTATTTGATTGATTTGGTTAGATTTATCGTAAAGTAATATGATTTTTTTTTGGGATAATTACATACATACCACTCTAAGCATTGATATTTATAAATTAATCACTGAGGCGACTTNATGACATAGTAAGCGATGTGTATTTGTTGGCTAAAACTTAAAAATTGAATGGAATCAATTGTATTTGATTGATTTGGTTAGATTTATCGTAAAGTAATATGATTTTTTTTTTGGGATAATTACATACATACCACTCTAAGCATTGATATTTATAAATTAATCACTGAGGCGACTTTTTTGAACTAGCAAACCGATTTATTTACACGTGCTACCATCAAACTATTGAAAATTTGATAAAAATAAAAAATATGAGTTGGGGTTTTAACATGAATTGTGATATTTGAGTGAGAATTTTGAAAAAATGGAGGAAAGAGGGTGCTTGATTTGTAAATAGCATTTTTGTCTGATTTTTAAAAAATAGGCTGTAAACCATACAGTTCTTATGTATTTATATATCTTACAATTAAAAAAAAAATTCAAAATNCGGGTGCTTGATTTGTAAATAGCATTTTTTTCTGATTTGGTTTTATAAAAAATAGGCTGTAAACCATACAGTTCTTATGTATTTATATATCTTACAATTAAAAAAAAAATTCAAAATATGACCTATTGTAAATTTGAAGATCCTTACTTGTCAATCGACTCGTGAGCTGGCTTGGCTCAGCTTGATAAGTGTCTCATGAATTGAGCTCGATGAGCGAACAACCCAAACTCTTAATTATTCATTCAATATGTCATTTGATACTAAACAAACGGGGTCAAACNTAGGGATGTGAGTCAAATCGACTCGTGAGCTGGCTTGGCTAAGCTCGATAAGTGTCTCATGAATTGAGCTTGATGAGCGAACAACCCAAACTCTTAATTATTCATTCAATATGTCATTTGATACTAAACAAACGGGGTCAAACATACAATTAACGTTGAGCTCCAGCTCGAACTCAATTAGTTAATTAAGCTCAAGCTCAACTAAAGCCAAAGTGTGGCTCGAGTTCGCCTCCACTCTTTCTACCCCTACTAGCGAACATCATACATTTCATTCAAAATAATTACACCGCTCTCACGACAAATTATTGTCTCTCTAAAAAAAGTAAATATTTTTTCTATTTGATATTTTCTTAAATAAAAATTAATAGTTAAGCTCATTAAAAATGCCATATGTCATGCATAATTTTTAATAAAAAATATGTGCTTACATATCACTCCGTTCCAATATATTTACATATCCGACCCCTAAAACTTAATTTTTACATATATATCACCTTACAAATGCATGAGAAACAGTACATAAACTTTAGAAAAAAAGCCAAAATAGTGTCATTTTTTATGTGATTTGTAATTATTGGGTGATATATATAAATGTACAAATTAAAACAGAATCATTTGATCTGTAAATACATACAAATTGGTTGCCATGCATGCAAAAGCCCTCGTAATAGGCAGCATATAGATGCCATATGTCATGCATAGTTTTAATAAGCCAGCGATTAGATGCCACTGGCTATGTTCTAATTTTTCAAGATGGATAACTCCTACATTCACTTTCAGACACATTTTCCTTTTTGTTTTTGTTAAAAATGGCCACCATTCTCTACAAAAAAGATAAAAGAAGAAGAAGAAGAAGAAGAAGTGGTAAATATATCATGCTAAAAGAATATCATTTANGAATATGTGCTTACATATCACTCCATTCCAATATATTTACATATCCGACCCCTAAAACTTAATTTTTACATATATATCACCTTACAAATGCATGAGAAACAGTACATAAACTTTAGAAAAAAAGCCAAAATAGTGTCATTTTTTATGTGATTTGTAATTATTGGGTGATATATATAAATGTACAAATTAAAACAGAATCATTTGATCTGTAAATACATAGAAACTGGTTGCCATGCATGCACAAGCCCTCGTAACAGGCAGCATATAGATGCCATATGTCATGCATAGTTTTAATAAGCCAGCGATTAGATGCCACTGGCTATGTTCTAATTTTTCAAGATGGATAACTCCTACATTCACTTTCAGACACATTTTCCTTTTTGTTTTTGTTAAAAATGGCCACCATTCCCTACAAAGAAGATAAAAGAAGAAGAAGAAGAAGAAGAAGAAGTGGTAAATATATCATGCTAAAAGAATATCATTTATTAAGTCCATCCAACAAATGGCATTCTGCAAAGATTATTTTGATATGTTGACTTAATGTATAGACATTTTGAAATCATCCTATCCAAATTTGTATGCATGAGATAATATAATGAAAGAAAAGAGGAGACATAGTCAATTCACACACCTNGGAGACATAGTCAATTCACAAACCTCCAAAACTAAAACTTAAATAATCTATAAAATAATTGTTCTTATAAAAACAAATCAACACGATAATATTTATTTTGTTGAAGGTTCATCTAGCTCAGCGGAACCCATATACAGTATAAGTTACACCACACACAAACTTAAAAAAAAGCCTGTAATCTCTCATTCTCTCTAATGGCTTCCATCACCTTCGCTCTCGCCATTTTCGTAGCCATCACCCTAACCTTAACCCTAAAAATTAGTAGTGCAACTACAGAGACGAACGAAAGAGAGACTCGGTTGCATTTTTACATGCAGGAAAGAGATGTAGCGCCGAATGTGACGATCATAAAAGTAGTGTCAGGTCCCGATGATCAATCCGACGGTTCCCTCAAGTTTGGGGACTTGTGTGTTTTTGATAACGCTCTCACGGAAGGCTATTATCCCACTACACGCCATATCGGTCGGTTGCATGGCACAGCGGTAACCTCAACACTCGACGGTTCTGTGGGGCTTTTTTCTGTCAATTTGATTTTCACAGATTTCCACCCTTGGACAGGTATTTTAATAATTGTGGGATTTACATATATATGACAATCTAATTACTTTGTTTTTTAAAAAAATTTAACAGCTAAATTTTACTTTTTTTATATTTATACCACTTAATTTTTTCATATCGCATTTTAGTTTTTAAAAAGGTTGAATATATGAATATTTTTTTATGATATTTCATGAATATGATATTTGAAGTGAGTTTGTTTTTGGAAATGGAGATTTGATTTCTCATTGGATGATGATGTGAATACTCTTATGTCATATGAGACATTTTTTTCTCAGAATTTATTAAAAGGTGTGAAAGTAATCTTGTTAAAAGTTGCGAAGATGATGATGATTAGGTTTATGGTTGTTTTTTCACTTGAAGACAAAATATGATACAAATATATCTGTGTGAGTGCTAGTGTAGCTACATTGGCAAAAAATATTAGAGGGAGGTGCCTTAACAGATTGTGAATTAATTTTCGACTGATTAATGATCTTCGATAAAACTAACAAATGTTAAACGATTCGAGTTTTAGTAGATTAAATGACGGAGTTGTAACAAATGGTGATCAAATCTGACATTAATCAACACATTGTAAAAGTAGTGAACTTTTTAGATAGACTGAACAATGACAAATGCTCGAAAATTGAAAGATTTTAATTTTGGCCTCAGATCAAAGAGCAAATCACAATCAACGGCCCAAGTTTGAACCAGGAAATTTGAATCAAATTTCTTTAGAGCCAACCACAATTAAGCTCGAAGGCAGAACANGTGGCACAAAATATTAGAGGGAGGTGCGCCTTAACAGATTGTGAATTAATTTTCGACTGATTAATGATCTTCGATAAAACTAACAAATGTTAAACGATTCGAGTTTTAGTAGATCAAATGACAGAGTTGTAACAAATGGTGATCAAATCTGACAATAATCAACGCATTGTAAAAGTAGTGAACTTTTTAGATAGATTGAACAATGACAAATGCTCGAAAATTGAAAGATTTTAATTTTGGCCTCAGATCAAGAGCAAATCATAATCAACGACCCAAGTTTGAACCAGGAAATTTGAATCAAATTTCTTTAGAGCCAACCACAATTAAGCTCGAAGGCAGAACATTAATAGTCTCTTTGAGACTGTTAGGCCTGCCGAAGATCGATAACCTGTCTTAAAGTTTTTTGAATTTTTGTATCTAATATTATCTGTCACCATAGCTACACAAAACCTTGCATGAGTTTATTTCTTTTACATTTTATTTTTCAAGTGGAAACTCAAAAATTAATTTAATCATTCTCATCTTCGCATACCACATACGCTATTANTCTGTCTTAAAGATTTTTAAATTTTTGGATCTAATATTATCTGTCACCATAGCTACACAAAACCTTGCATGAGTTTATTTCTTTTATATTTTATTTTTCAAGTGGAAACTCAAAAATTAATTTAATCATTCTCATCTTCGCATACCACATACGCTATTAACTACACACCTTGAAATATGACCTTAAAAGAAAATATTTCATATGATGTAAGAGTTTTCACTGCATTCTCTAATATGAAGTTTAATTTACATTCCCAAAATGAAAATTCACTTCAAAATCTAGTTTGCCGGTTCCAAAATGGAAATTCACTTTGAAATCTCATATGCATAACCAAAATAGATTTGTGGCAGTAAAAAAATAGATTTCTAAGTGAATTTTCATTTTGGAACTGACAAATTAGAACTCAAAGTGAAATTTTATTTTGAAAATAAATATTAGATTTCACAAATGAATAAACAGTGAATACTCTTTACATCATATGAAAGAAAATATTTTGAGGCGTGTAATTAATTGTGTAAGTGGATGTGACGACGAGAATGATTATTTTTATGATTATTTTTACAGTTAAAAATAAAATATGAAACAAATATATCCGTGCAAGGATTGGAGTAGCTAAGTTGCAGACAATATTAGATAGATAAGTTTTAATGGATTTAACGAGCTTCGACATACTTAACACCAATATGATGTTAAACGATCCAATTTTGATCCGACCAAAGATAGTTAAAAAAAAGTCCATCCAAAATTAATTTTTGAGTGATTGTGATTGTTCTAGGTAAATTCACAAACCTACACCACATAACACATGTATAACATAAACTTTAAAAGTCCTAAGTTCCCAATATGTATAACATAAATTTTAATATGCTAAGCCTTAAATTCACAGACTTACCCTACGTGCGAGATCAGATTGCGGATCGATCCTATTAAATTTCGATCCAACACGGTGCAGATCATTTATTAACATAAGTCTTAACTATAAATAAGAAATTGCACTCTCAATTCTTATGTAATTACATACCTAACAAGTGGAATATCAATTTTTTCTAACACACTGCCTTATGTGTACATGAAAGTTGTATTAAAATGTGAAGTTTAAGCGTTATAAGTATAAATACATAGGAATTTAGTGGTATGTATGTAAAACCTTTCTCTCTATAATTTTGCCCGGAGCTACACCAATCCTATATATGGATATATTCATTACACATTTTGTCTCTTACAACAGAAACAACAATAACAAAAACAAGCCTTTATCCCACTAAGTGGGTCGCCTACAAGACTCCTTTTTCTCCATCGCGTCATGTTGAGTGTCATATATTCATTTAATTCTAATACATTAAGATCTTTTTTAATACAATGTGATCAANAGAGACATAGTCAATTCACACACCTCCAAAACTAAAACTTAAATAATCTATAAAATACTTATTCTTATAAAAACAAATCAACACGATAATATTTATTTTGTTGCAGGTTCATCTAGCTCAGCGGAACCCATATACAGTATAAGTTACACCACACACAAAGTTAAAAAAAGCCTGTAATCTCTCATTCTCTCTAATGGCTTCCACCACATTCGCTCTCGCCATTTTCGTAGCCATCACCATAACCTTAACCCTAAAAATTAGTAGTGCAACTACAGAGACGAACGAAAGAGAGACTCGGTTGCATTTTTACATGCAGGAAAGGGATGTAGCGCCGAACGTGACGATCATAAAAGTAGTGTCAGGTTCCGACGATCAATCCGACGGTTCCCTCAAGTTTGGGGACTTGTGTGTTTTTGATAACGCTCTCACCGAAGGCTATTATCCCACTACACGCCATATCGGTCGGTTGCATGGCACAGCGGTAACCTCAACGCTCGACGGTTCTGTGGGGCTTTTTTCTGTCAATTTGATTTTCACAGATTTCCACCCTTGGACAGGTATTTTAATAATTGTGGGATTTACATATATATGACTATCTAATTACTTTGTTTTTTAAAAAAATTTAACAGCTAAATTTTACATTTTTTATATTTATACCACTTAATTTTTTCATATCGCATTTTAGTTTTTAAAAAGGTAGAATATATGAATATTTTTTTATGATATTTCATGAATATGATATTTGAAGTGAGTTTGTTTTTGGAAATGGAGATTTGATTTCTCATTGGATGATGATGTGAATACTCTTATGTCATATGAGACATTTTTTTCTCAGAATTTATTAAAAGGTGTGAAAGTAATCTTGTTAAAAGTTGCGGAGATGATGATGATTAGGTTTATGGTTGTTTTTTCACTTGAAGACAAAATATGATACAAATATATCTGTGTGAGTGCTAGTGTAGCTACAGTGGCACAAAATATTAGAGGGAGGTGCGCCTTAACAGATTGTGAATTAATTTTCGACTGATTAATGATCTTCGATAAAACTAACAAATGTTAAACGATTCGAGTTTTAGTAGAT
>JXCR01139347.1:89382-100794 GCA_002079205.1 Phalaenopsis hybrid cultivar
GGAGGGACGGGCGAGTTCCGAAAAGCTCAAGGATACGTTCTGCTCAGCCGACTACCCAACGAAGACATAAATTCTTCAATCTTTGAGCTGGAAGTGGTTCTCCTCAACAATTAGTTTGCTGTCAAATTTGGCTAAATTAATGGCTTGATACAATAGCGTCATTAGTGTTATTTATGCTTAATAAATTGGCCATTAATTCATGGATTTGAAGAGCGGAAACTCTTAAGATTGATGATCTTGGATTAATGTTGTTTGCTGTTTAATATTGGTGAAGACTGTTGAGTTTTTCTTGCATCTTCTGTGTTATTGCTATTTTAGTTTGGTTTATGATGTTTCTTTGAAATCATAGCATGGTTTAGGGGCATAACTTATATGCCATCCTATTCCTATGTATTTACATCTCTAACATCTAGATTTGTATTCTTTATCTATACCATTTAAAATTTTCATATCACGTCAAAAATATCAGTATTTTAACTCTAAGATGTGAAATATATCTTTTCATGTGTACGTCTGTTTGTGTGCGTACATGTAAAAATTGAAGTATAGGCAATAGATATGTAAATCTGGAGATGTGATTGATTTTGTATAAGATTAAAGAAGTTTATGTTGATCCATATTTCTAATTGCATGATATTATTTTTATCACAACAAGAGTGTCAATTAACTCGAAGTAGAAGTTTCACTATGCCTGGATATGAAGAATTACAAAAGAGAAAGAAAAAAATAAACAGAAAGGCACAATAATTTTTGTGATCCTTCCTCAGCCAAATCTATATTTATTGAAGAGGATAGAGTATTATATCTATACAAAATTCAGAAGACATAAATTTCATGGATGAAATATATGCACTCATCATTTTTTTCTAAATCTCCACTATATGACAATATTCAACAAAAAAGAAGTTCAAGAATCCAACAAAATTATATGAAATTGTTTTTTTAATGTTGATAGACAATAATTTGAGGATGCCGACAACCCCCAATATAAGAAAAGTAGTAACACTTCCTAAAAGAGAGAACTAACAAGTAGCTATATTTTCCATTCCCTTTTTTCAATTTGCTCCAATAAGAGCTATTTATAGAATACAAGTGATAGGGTACTACAACAAGAATACTAATTTACTAACTAATTACACTAATTAACCTACTACTAAATATTAAGTAATATTATATCATATCACGAAATCATATATTGTTTCATACCAAGACATTGAAAATCTCTTAACAAGATTAGAGGGTAATATTGTGCATAAAAAATGCTTCAGCTTCAATCTCGAGATAATGTAACAGTCCAAGATCAAAGAAGATATATCAGGATCCCTCTGAAGAAGAACCATAAGGCCCTATGAATCCGGCCAACTGATAGCCCACCCAGTCGGCCGAAGGGTTGCCACCCGACTAATGGCAAGCTCAGCAGACCGAAAGGGCCACCCAAGCAACCAACAAGATACTAACATCCACACAAATTACTCCAAAGAAAAAGATCAGACAAAGATCTATCACCTCCAACAATCTAATTGTTCAATACAAAGCTCTCTTAAAAGCTCCTTCAACGATCACCAAGGATCACTAAGGAACAATAATCAAAATAGTTGACTGACCATTCCTCTCAAGAACCAACTTGCTTCCCATTCAAAAGTCGACAGGTACCCTGATAAAAGTGACCTAAACTAGCTCCGTCAGTCGACCCAAAGACTTGCTAAGAAGACGTTCTATGCAGACAACAAGTCCAGAATACCCTGTACAACCTCTCTAGAACATGAGTTAAATGTATAATTTTACCTTTTTCGTCCCTCTATCTTTTGTAACTAGACGAACTGACTCATGTATTAAAGACTGCTTGGCTCTTTTCTCTTGAACCTTCTTCTATATGGAGTATGTCTCTCATTCTCCTAGTAATCTCCATATTCAATATATATAAAGGGTAGCAAGAGCCCAAGTATACAAAATTTTTCTCCAAAGGGTCAAGTCGAGGCACACTCCTCTCTCTCTCTCTCTCTTCTTCTTGATTCCTACTATTCTATTCCTTGGGCATGCCTCACAGGAAAAATATAAATTCAACATCCTAAAATGTGCGGTGAGCATGAAACATGCACTACCAATAAGAAGATGAGTGACATCAATGAGGAGAGATCCACCAGAATGAGACTCATAATAGAGAGCAAAACAAGAAGTTTCTGCAGCAACGGTTCCAGGAGTCGAAAAATCCCTTTTCCATAGTCTTCTAAGGGGCTTTGGCTTGAAGGTAAAAACTACATTCTCGAAACGGACGACCGACTCCCAATAGTTATAAAACTCCCTAAGGAAAGTCGACTGATGATACCTCGATAATACTTGGTCGACTTTGAATGGATGCACTGATCATCCCTACGATGAAAATGCATTTTCCTTTCATTCCTTCTATAGCTCTTTTAAGATAAAAAAACACAAGAACCTTTTTAATATTTTTCTAGGTCCAATTAACATTTGGGAACTCAAACCAAGTAGCAACACCGGTAGCAATGTCAAATGCATCCGGTCAGCGGAACAACCCACAACGCTCTAGCATCATGAACCTTTGCCTTCAAACATGAATCAGATAAGCCTCCAGTGGTGGTTTACTTTTCAATAGAGACAAGCTCCATGAAGAGTGTAGTTACCCCAGAAGCAAGCTCCATGATTACCCCCATAAATGCAACAATAAGATTCGTTTAATAAGCCTAGCACTAAGGGTAACCAGGATGAAGAAAATCCAACCAAACTACCAAGACCTCTAAAAGAGTAACAAGCGATCCAGATGCCAATACCGTAAAACAAACTGACAACAACACAAAAGATGTCTGATCAGTAAAAAGCAATAAGGACGACCGATAACAACGTCATAGACATCCGATCGACAACATAATGCTAAAAATACGACCCTAGACACCAAGCATAAGAAAACCCATGTCTCTAAACTTGACATAGATATGAGGTGGTTCCTTGCTCAGTAGCAGTAATCTCTGTAAACAAATTGCCCCAGTAGCGAGTCTTAACGGTTACTCCATACATGAAGGGTGCTTCACATTTTAAAACAACTTGATTTTATTTATTTATTTATTTTTGGTAATGTAAAAATGATGTAATATGAGCTAATTATCATTCAACAAATATTTCTTCATTAAACCCCAAATATCATATTTCTTCAAGTACCTCCCATCACTAGATCGTGATGTTGAAAAAAAATCATTGTCGTCAACACAAGTAAATATAAACCCAATTCTGTAGATTTTTTTATTTAATGAAGGCAACGTATTTATGGTCACTCTTACAATGTTGAACAAAAAATTAAAATTGATACAATAATAACAAAAGCCTCCATCCAAACTTGTCATGTGCTCTAGTCATTCCCAAACTCATTAATTGCCAAATTTCATCCAAATTATTGAGCTACTTGAGTCATAGATGACTACTTTGGTCATCTTTCAACTTATTACTTAAATTTATATGCAAAGAAGGGAGTTCTAATTCAAACAAAATAAAAAATTTTGACCCCCCAACAGTCGACCCGTATTTGGTGGATTGTGAAGGTTTTTCATACGTAGTTTTGCTCTATCATATTGTTTATTGTAAATTCAATTTCATGGCCCATCCTTTTCATTAGGATTTTAATAATAATGAAGTTTTTTTCCCTTCTTATATATATATATATATATATATATATATATATATATATATATATATATATATATATATATATATATNTAGATTTCTAAGTGAATTTTCATTTTGGAACTGACAAATTAGAACTCAAAGTGAAATTTTATTTTGAAAATAAATATTAGATTTCACAAATGAATAAACAGTGAATACTCTTTACATCATATGAAAGAAAATATTTTGAGGCGTGTAATTAATTGTGTAAGTGGATGTGACGACGAGAATGATTATTTTTATGATTATTTTTACAGTTAAAAATAAAATATGAAACAAATATATCCGTGCAAGGATTGGAGTAGCTAAGTTGCAGACAATATTAGATAGATAAGTTTTAATGGATTTAACGAGCTTCGACATACTTAACACCAATATGATGTTAAACGATCCAATTTTGATCCGACCAAAGATAGTTCAAAAAAAGTCCATCCAAAATTAATTTTTGAGTGATTGTGATTGTTCTAGGTAAATTCACAAACCTACACCACATAACACATGTATAACATAAACTTTAAAAGTCCTAAGTTCCCAATATGTATAACATAAATTTTAATATGCTAAGCCTTAAATTCACAGACTTACCCTACGTGCGAGATCAGATTGCGGATCGATCCTATTAAATTTCGATCCAACACGGTGCAGATCATTTATTAACATAAGTCTTAACTATAAATAAGAAATTGCACTCTCAATTCTTATGTAATTACATACCTAACAAGTGAACTATCAATTTTTTCTAACACACAGCCTTATGTGTACATGAAAGTTGTAGTAAAATGTGAAGTTTAAGCGTTATAAGTATAAATACATAGGAATTTAGTGGTATGTATGTAAAACCTTTCTCTCTATAATTTTGCCCGGAGCTACACCAATCCTATATATGGATATATTCATTACACATTTTGTCTCTTACAACAGAAACAACAATAACAAAAACAAGTCTTTATCCCACTAAGTGGGTCGCCTACAAGAATCCTTTTTCTCCACCGCGTCATGTTGAGTGTCATATATTCATTTAATTCTAATACATTAAGATCTTTTTTAATACAATGTGATCAAGTATTTTTAGGTCTACCTCTACCTTTCTTAACATAAGCCAAATCTAAAACTTCTACTCTCCTATCCAGATCATCAGATGTACGACGTTTAAAGTGACCAAACAATCTAAGATGACTCACTCCAATATTGTTCGCCACTGGAGCTACACAAAANATAGATTTCTAAGTGAATTTTCATTTTGGAACTGACAAATTAGAACTCAAAGTGAATTTTTATTTTGAAAATAAATATTAGATTTCACAAATGAAGAAGCAGTGAATATTCTTTACATCATATGAAAGAAAATATTTTGAGGCGTGTAATTAATTGCGTAAGAGGATGTGACGACGAGAATGATTATTTGTACAGTTGAAAATAAAATATGAAACAAATATATCCGTGCAAGGATTGGAGTAGCTAAGTTGCAGACAATATTAGATAGATAAGTTTTAATGGATTTAACGAGCTTCGACATACTTAACACCAATATGATGTTAAACGATCCAATTTTGATCCGACCAAAGATAGTTAAAAAAAAGTCCATCCAAAATTAATTTTTGAGTGATTGTGATTGTTCTAGCTAAATTCACAAACCTACACCACATAACACATGTATAACATAAACTTTAAAAGTCCTAAGTTCCCAATATGTATAACATAAATTTTAATATGCTAAGCCTTAAATTCACATACTTACCCTACGTGCGAGATCAGATTGCGGATCGATCCTATTAAATTTCGATCCAACACGGTGCAGATCATTTATTAACATAAGTCTTAACTATAAATAAGAAATTGCACTCTCAATTCTTATGTAATTACATACCTAACAAGTGGAATATCAATTTTTTCTAACACACTGCCTTATGTGTACATGAAAGTTGTATTAAAATGTGAAGTTTAAGCGTTATAAGTATAAATACATAGGAATTTAGTGGTATGTATGTAAAACCTTTCTCTCTATAATTTTGCCCGGAGCTACACCAATCCTATATATGGATATATTCATTACACATTTTGTCTCTTACAACAGAAACAACAATAACAAAAACAAGTCTTTATCCCACTAAGTGGGTCGCCTACAAGAATCCTTTTTCTCCACCGCGTCATGTTGAGTGTCATATATTCATTTAATTCTAATACATTAAGATCTTTTTTAATACAATGTGATCAAGTATTTTTAGGTCTACCTCTACCTTTCTTAACATAAGCCAAATCTAAAACTTCTACTCTCCTATCCAGATCATCAGATGTACGACGTTTAAAGTGACCAAACAATCTAAGATGACTCACTCCAATATTGTTCGCCACTGGAGCTACACAAAATTCTATCATGAATATATTCATTTCGCATTTTGTCTATATGTGTCAAGCCACTCATCCTTCCAAGCATTCTTATTCAGCAACACTTAAAATTGTTTTATGCTTCTCTTTAAAGGCCAACATTCTGCGCTGTAGACAATGTAGGTATGACGACCATAATTTTTCTTTAAGTCTAAGCGGTATTTTCTATCACACAGTAAGTCGGATGCATTCCTACACTTTAACCAACCAACTTGAAATCTATCAATCACATCCCCAACTATATCACTATCACTTTGAACAAGAGACCCTAGATATCTAAAATATTCACACCTTTTAATGACTTGATCACCCACAGTTACAACTCTACTACTAGAGCTACTGCTACTAAAATTACATTTCATGTATTCAGTTATAGATCTACTCAAACAAAGACTCCAATTTCAACCTCCATATNGCAGTTACAACTCTACTACTACTAAAATTACATTTCATGTATTCAGTTATAGATCTACTCAAACAAAGACTCCAATTTCAACCTCCATATATCAAGTTTTTCCTTGACTCTTTCTCTGGTCTTTATTGAAAAGAAGGAAATCACCGACAAAAAGCATACACCAGGGAACATCCTCTTATAAATGTCTAGTAAGAGCATCCATAAATAAAACAAAAACATATGAGCTTAAAGCCGATCCCTGATGTAATCCAACTAAAATAAGAAAATATTAGGTGACACCTATTTATAGTTGCTAACTCCTAAAACCTAAACACATTCTTGAAAATATATATTAAAAAAAAAAAATGAAGACGAGAAGTTACCTTTCTTGAACATTTTGGGTAGGAGACGAGTTTCATGCCATTGTAAGCCACGATCCCGCCGTTGAGTTCCCAACTAACTCCTATTGCAACTGTATTAAGAGGGTTCAGTGGCGAGGGCGATGGTTTTGGATGAAATAGAGAGGGGGTGGAGGGACATGCGAGGGTTTCAGGGAGAGGAGCATGTAGGCGGGGCTTCGAGTAGAGAGGAGTAATGATGGTGGAGGGGGGAGGATTAGGGCGAGACCGGGAGGGATGCAATTTAGGCATTATAAAGGATTTTTTTTTTTACAGTTCATAAACGACTTTCAATATGTCGCTTCTTAACACTATTATCAACAAAAATTTCAGTCGCTTATTAAAAAATGCGTCAATAAATACCTGTCAGATAGTGGGTTCGAAAATAATTGATGAAATATGATCTTCGGTTAATATTTGCTTATAACCAACGGTTTAATGCGTTGGTAATAATTAAATGCATCGGAAAAAAAATATTACTGTTGATAATTTATATATAAAAAGTATTTAGAAGATAAAACACTTTTTCAAACCTAAATTGATATATATATATATATATATACTAAAAAGAAACATTTATAAATTAAAAAAAAAATTATAATCCTGTTAATATTTTTTAAGCAATTAATATCTTCTCATGCTTCATTTATTATAACTATTAATCTCAATAATATCTCAATAACTCCCAATAACTTAGTTATTAGAGGGTTATTGAAGGTCATAAACACGCAAAATTGCGTGCTTATATACATAAATAGCGCTCCTAAACATGATTTTTATTTATTGGNCTGTTAATATTTTTTAGGCAATTAATATCTTCTCATGCTTCATTTATTAGAGGTATTAATCTCAATAACATCTCAATAACCCCCAATAACTTAGTTATTAGGAGGTTATTGGAGGTCATAAACACGCAAAATTGCGTGCTTATATACATAAATAGCGCTCCTAAACATGATTTTTATTTATTGGTTGATAGGTAGCTCGCTGACAGCAATCGGTGGGTTCTATATCCAGAAGGGAACAGGAGAGCTGCAGGCTGTAGGAGGGACGGGCGAGTTCCGAAAAGCTCAAGGATACGTTCTGCTCAGCCGACTACCCAACGAAGACATAAATTCTTCAATCTTTGAGCTGGAAGTGGTTCTCCTCAACAATTAGTTTGCTGTCAAATTTGGCTAAATTAATGGCTTGATACAATAGCGTCATTAGTGTTATTTATGCTTAATAAATTGGCCATTAATTCATGGATTTGAAGAGCGGAAACTCTTAAGATTGATGATCTTGGATTAATGTTGTTTGCTGTTTGCATCTTCAGTGTTATTGCTATTTTAGTTTGGTTTATGATGTTTCTTTGAAATCATAGCATGGTTTAGGGGCATTACTTATATGCCATCCTATTCCTATGTATTTACATATCTAACATCTGGATTTGCATTCTATATCTATACCATTTAAAATTTTCATATCACGTCAAAAATATCAGTATTTTAACTCTAAGAAGTGAAATATATCTTTTCATGTATACATCTGTTTGTGTGCGTATATGTAAAAATTGAAGTATAAGCAATAGATATGTACATACGGAGGAGTTAAGTGATATGTTAGGTTAATTAGGAGATGTGATTGATTTTGAATAAGATTAAAAAAGTTTATATTGATCCATATACCTAATTGCATGATATTATTTTTATCACAACAAGAGTGTCAATTAACTTGAAGTAGAAGTTTCGCTATGCTTGAACATGAAGAATTATATATATATATATATAACAAAAAAATAAAATAATTTTGGTAATCCTTCCTCTGCCAAATCTATATTTATTGAAGAGGATAGAGTATTACATCCATAAAAAATTCAGAAGACATAAATTTCATGTACGAAATATATGCACTCAACATTTTTTCCTAAACCTTAACTATATGGCAATACTCAACAAGAAAAAAGTTTAAGAATCAAACAAAATGATATGAATCTACTTTTTTAATGTTGATAAACGATAATCCGAGGATGCCGGCAACCCCAAATATAAGAAAAGTAATGCTACCTAAAAGAGATAAGTAACTAGTAACTATATTCTCCATTCCCCTTTTTCAATGTGCTCCAATAAGAGCTATTCATAGAATACAAGTGATAGGATACTACAACAAGAATACTAATCTACCAACCAATCAACCTAATACTAAAAATTAAGTAATATAATATCCTATGACAAAATCATATATAGTTTCATACCAATACATTGAAAATATCCTAAGAAAATTAGAGAATAATTTTGTCTACCAAAAATGAGTTAGCTTCAATCTCGAGATAACATAACAGTCTAAGATCAAAGAAGATATGACAAGGATCCATTTGAAAAAACCCATAAGGCCCCATGAATCCGACCAACTGATAGCCAACCCAGTCGACCGAAGGGCTGCCAACCAACCAATGGCAAACTGAGCAGACCGAAGGTCCACCCAAGCAACCAACAGGAGACGAACATCCACACATATCACTCTAAGAAAAACGACCAGACAAAGATCCAGAACCTCCAACAATCTAAGAAAGCTCTCTTAAAAGTTCCCTCAAAGATCACCAAAGATCACTGAGGAATAATAATCAAGATAGTCGACTGGCCATTCCACTCAAGAACCAACTAGCTTCCCATTTAAAAGTCGACCGGTGCCCCAACGAAAGTCGACCTAAACTAGCCCAATTGGTCGACCCAAAGACTTGCTAAGAGGACTGTCTAGGTAGACAAAAAGATCAGAATACCATATACAACCTCTCTAGAACAACAATTAAATGTATAATTTTACCCTTTTCATCCCTCTATCTTTTATAACTAGACGAACTAGCTCATATATTAAAGACTTCTTTGCTCTTTTTTCTTAACCCTTTTTCTATATGGAGACTCTCTCTCATTCTCTATGTAACCTCCATATTCAATATATATAAAGGGTCACAACAGCGCGAGCATACAAAAATTTTCTCCAAATGGTCAAGTCGCAGCACACTCCTCTCTCTCTCTCTTCTTCTTGATTCTTACTGCTCTATCCCTTGGGCATGTCCCACGGGAAAAATCTAGATTCAACATCCTAAAATGTGCAGTGAGCGTGGAACATGCACAACTTACAACAAAAGGAGTGACACCAATGAGGAGAGATCTGCCACAATGGGACTCATAATAGGGAGCACACCGAGAAGTTTATGCAGCAACAGATCCAGGAGTCAAAAAATCTCCTTCCCATTGTCTTCTAATTGGTTTTGGCTTGAAGGCAAAAAACACATTCTTGAAAGGGACGACCAACTTCAAAAAGTTGGACAACTCTCGTAGAGAAGGTCGACTGATTACACCTCGACAATGCTTGATCAACTCCGAGCAGATGACTCTAAGGGACGCAATTTAGACGGTTTAAAGGATTATTTTTGATGACTTATAAACGACTTTCAATCCATTGTGTTCTAAGCTAGCTCATATTGTGTTGTATCGCGAGGGTTCAATGATGAAGGCTATGGTTTTGGACGAAATAGAGAGGGGGTAGAGGGACATGTGAGGTTTTCGAGGAGAGGAGCAATGTAGGCTAGGGATTCGAGTATAGCGGAGTAATGTCGAGGGGGGATGATTATGACAAGATAAAAGAAGGAAGCAATTTAGATGGTGTAAAAGATCATTTTTGATGACTTGTAAATGACTTTCAATCAGTTGCATTCCCAACATTATTTCCGATGTTCTATAAATGACTATGATTATGGCAAGACAAAAAAGGGACGTAATTTAGACGGCATAAAGGATTATTTCCGATGATCTATAAATGACTTTCAATCCGTTGGTTCTCAACATTATTACCAACAAAAATTTCTGTCAATTATTAAGAAAATGCATTAGTAAAAACGCCACCAAATGACGACTTCAAAGATAATCGACGAAATATGGCCGTCGGGTAAAATTTACTTATAACAAACGGTTTAATGCGCCATTAATAATTAAAAGTGTTGGAAAAAATATTACCGTTGAGAAGTGATGGTTTGTCCTGTAATTATGTCATCGCAAATAACTCAGATCATAAATAGTTACAAAAACGTTAGAAAATAAAATATATTTCTTAGACGTAAATGTTATATTTTTATTTATGACTCACATTTATTTTAATAACTTATGAGATTTATTTTTGATAACTTTAGTTATTAATTTTCATAACTCATAACTTATGTCATAAATTATGACAACTTATGATATTTATTCTAATAACTTAAGTTATTTATTTTCTTAACTCATAACTTATGTCATAATTTATGATAACTTATGATATTTATTTTTAACTCATATAACTCCCTAAAATAAATAAATGTTACTAACTTATGTCATTGATTTTATTCATAAAAATCAATTAATTTACTAAAATAAATAAATGTTACTAACTTCTGTCATTGATTTTATTAATAAAAATCAATTAATTTTTTAAATTATCATAAATCTTATTGGTTAGTAACCCCCTTGATGGATGGTGGATGAATAGAGCATGAATTTGAGAATGAGTCATCTCTCTACCCAACACACCTCGTACATTTCTCTC